>NJDC01001196.1:512870-524067 GCA_002245475.1 Calephelis virginiensis
AGAGAACTTCGTTCCATCCGGGTGTCCCTTGACACATCTCAACTTTTTTTTTAATTTTTGTCATCGTTGTGTATCAGAAAAGAATGAACCTATTTTTTGAACAGGCGAAATTATTCAAGATGAAACATAAAAAACAAGGCTTCTGCAACACCACAAACAGAACATAATAACTTCATAGATAAGAATCAGACAAATTGTCGACGTTCCGAATGTTTTTTTTATTTTATTGAATTTGATGAAAAGAAGCGTAATCATCGAATCTATCGATTAAGCAAGTGAGACTCATACCTACATAGTGGCGTGGATATATACACAATGTGGAAACTAGCGTGATAGTATTGATTTTACTTTTAAAAGTATTGTTACATGACATTATTCTTTTGTTACACTATTTATTCTTCTTTGACTTGCCATAGATCATTCAATAGGTATTTTTGTTAGGAATTATTAGCAAGCTATTTCAGCAGAATGGACACATATATTTATAAGATTTTTTCGTATTTAATTAATTTATTATATTTTAATTCGACCACCCAATTCTTGACCGCTCTATTTGTCTGTTGTGTTGTTTTTATCGATATTGGATACCTAATATAATGAATCCCTACACTGACAGCTAATTTATTTGCTGTGCACAGCCAAATGCGCAGTGCCACTAAATTTTGTCAAATTACAACTGGCATCATAGATAACATTGGTTTGGATATTTTTTACATACATACATACAAATCTTCACTCCAAGCCCCTTTCGGAGATAGGCATAGAGTATCGATTGCCAAACCTCTCGATCCAGGCAGATCTGCCTGCCTTCCTCCACATTCGTAATCCTTTTCATAGAAACACGCTGCTTTCGGAGACTCTTGACAACACCTTCGGGTAACACCCGTTTGATTTGATCGTGGAATGTCAACCTAAGTCTCCCCGGGTACCTACATCCATCCACATTCGCATTATGTATCTGCTTTGTCAATCTTTCATCGATCATTATTTCTACATATCCGAACCAGCGGACCCTTTCTCATGGTAATACCATCACTTTATTTCAATCCCTCTCTTTCTCGGATCTCACTGTTACGAATGCGGTCAGCGAGCGGAACACCATAGATTTTCCGTAGGGTTCTCATTTCGACCACATTTATCCTACTCTCATGCTTTTTCGTTTTTTTTGAATACTTTAAATTGTGATTAAAGTAATACAGAAAGTTACTGCAAATATATTGTGAATCACACATAACAAGTGGCGTCAACTCTATAGTAAATAACAACTCTTTGACGCACGGTAATTTTTTTGAAGACATTTTCCCTAATAACTTTTAAAGCCGTGTTTCTAGTTTAAAATAATTATTATATAATATAAAAACAAACTCTGGTGATATTAATTATATAAATACAAACTTTTAAAATTGATGCAACATGGGAGGGCAATCTATATAATCGTGATCGTACGTCATATAATATACACATAAAGATAAAAAAAATGCAGAGATCCATATGTTCATCATACGCTAACCTCTCGACTAATGAGGCGATCATAATATTATTTCTCATAACAGTATACAGACGGTTTTGTAGCGTTGTAAATTATCGTATGTTAGTTGAAGACGTCTCCTTTATTATTTAACAATTTAAATCAAACTCATTAAATCTAAACTTTAATTTTAGCTTACAATTTAGATTTTAAGTTGTATTAATGTTTTTTATAAAAATTAATTAAAGTGTAGGTACTGTAGTGAATGTATGTATGTATTTGAATTAGTTTAGTAGTTGCCATGACATAGTTACATACATAAAAGCTAACAGTCAGTAATTCCAAAAAAAGTTCCTAAACGCGTTGTTGCCGGTTTGAAGATGACATTGTGATAGTTTTATATTAATTTAATAATACTGTTACCCAAAATAAAGGTAAGCCTTTAAATCTTAAAGTTTATGTCAAATTAAATAAACGAAAACAGAAACCACTTTGTTCTAAGAACCTACAAACAAACCATTAGCAAGCAAAGCAAGAAGCAAATAAAAGTCAACCAGTGTAATATGTGCTAGAAATATGTGATTCTTGTAGTGCTACAAAACCCACTAAAAATTAAAACTGGCCTTGTATTCTTTTATAAACATCTTTTCAGATAAAAATATATCTGAAAAGATGTCTCTCCTTAGCCACAAATCATTTCGTTTACAAACTTCTTGTGAAACTGCAGTGCACACATTACATTAATATTAATTTGTTAAAATTTGTTCAATATACCGACAAACTCAAATGCGACGGCAACATCACTATAACTTCTATGTTGGTGAATAAGGAGTAATGAGTTTTCCTTTTCCAGCGCGCTACCTGAGTTCTGGTCTCGCCAACGCCTCGACGACTTCACTAAACAAGATTAAAATGAATTTTTTTCAACTACCCTCTTACTCTATTCACCTTGAAGAATCTCAGAGCTTTTGAAGTCAGAAACGATGTTTGTTGTGACATTCGAGTGCTTAACCCGTTCGAAAGGTTCTTTTATCTAGATAAAGATGTTTTCTTTTTGCTTACATCAGGAAATCGTAAAGAAAAATAAACAGCGAAATCAGCCGTAGGGTATCATCAAAGGGGTTTTCAGATTCGTCTTCAACCGGTATCTTTTATTTGACCGAGATCTTTTATATACTATTTGAATTATAGCTAAATAAATCTGAGAGTTAAAGGGTTTTCATTACTCTTTTTTTGTTCTAATTAGAAATGTATAAACTAGGCATAAAAAAGCAAATTTTCTGGTTTCTAAGCAACAACTCTCTGGCTTGAGTTTCTAACGTATATTTCATTCAATGCTCATAATGGTTGTTTAGTTGTAATATAAATGTTTAATTATATAAAACTTCGTATACCTTGACTTTATCAGCTATTAACAGTTTATATGAAAAAAGGAAATTATAGTTTTTCCATTTCACTGCAATTTTCCCGGGTTTTCTCTTCATAATAAGCTTTTTAATGCTATAACCAACAACAAAATAAGAATTAGCAAAATTGACTCCTTCGCTCAGGCATGATGCAAAGACCTGGTGAAATGGGGATTCATTTTTATATGTATGTAGATTACTATTTTATCCACCAAACGGTATTCTGCTATATACGTGTGTACTAGGTGATACTGATAGGTGATATCACCTAGCAGTATGAAACACGACATCTTAATTTCACATCTTCCTGTCTGAAATGTAAACCTTTGAAATCGAAAGAACGCTATCAAATATACAATGAACGAGTAAGACTAACAAATATTCTTATCAAAAGTGATTCCGTGGTTATTTTCAAATTGTTAATTATGAATCGAAAAATCAATCTGATTTATCGTCCATTAATCCACCAAACCATCTATTTTTTGTTTTTTCGACAGTGTGCAAGCAAGATTGACTGTTGAGACTTTAACTTGATGTTAAGCCTCTTTGAATATTATCATCGCGTGTGGTAAAAATGTTAATCTGTACTCATTCCAATCATTTTTTTGAGAACTATTTTAACATTCAGACACAGTTCCATTGTGTTTTATATAAATGCAAAAATTGTTAAGAGCTGTTAATATTGTAACAACCTTTATCGATCCCAATTTATCTGTGTGAACCTTAAAATATTAAAGGGGCTTATTCGGTTCTGTAACTGTGGACTCATTTGCGACTGCTAATGAAATATGATTGTTTCGAAGAATCTTTGAAGGGGAATTGAATTAGTTTGTTTGCAAAATAGCGCTTGATTTGTCCCTTTTTACCCTAAATTTCCAGTTTGGCCTAAAATACAATTTATAGATATTTTCAAAATAGGATTGAGATGACATAAACTAATTTAAAAAGCTTGGTAATTCAAAATTTAAACTGGTTTTGAGAGTTTTTATTTTTTGTCGAGAATTTGTTGTTTTTAAAAAACCAACAATAATTGTTTGAAGTTGTACCCGTAAAGATATTTTCTTTATATTGAAATGAAGCAAATAAGAAGTCGTGTTTCTCGTGACCTTTGCCTATACACTTAGATCTTAGATGTTACTCATGTATCTTATCGTAGCCTATCCTACCAACCCAGAACGCAACAATAACGGGCACTGATGCTGTAGTACTATATAATACGCGGGGTGGCGGCGGCAAGGTGAATCTACACCACCTTACAGGCCACCTAAAATACAAAACAATTGGCACAATTTCTGTCAATTTCTAGTTCAGTTCACAACTAGCTGGATAAAATATTTTTTTGACTTATTCTCAAACCTACCAAATTTACAAAAAAAAACCACATTAACTAAAATTTAATTTCAGTGAAACTGTTCATTTTCCGTATAAAATCGTCTAAGTACACAGAGAAAATCTTCTCACATATGACGGAAAAGTCAATTAAAATTCATAAAAAATATAAATAAAATAGGACGGGGTCCTATTTTCAAAGTCATTTAAAATGTTTTGAAATCAGTCACAATGGTAATTTTTGAACACAAGATAGAAACATTTAAATATCATTATAGTATAATTACGCCGTATTTATTAATCTCACACAGAAAGCTCAAGCGTAATATTGTAATGTCAGCAGACAGAGTGTCGACGTCATGTCTCACAAAACCATTTGTAAACTATTTGTATGCAGCGAGAGAGGATATCTCACTTTTCTTACGTCCGTGTGATGAGAAAAACGCTTCCATCTTATAAGGTCTTCTAGAGAATGGCACAGTGTAGCCATTACTATGAACGTTGAACTCTGACGACCCCGTTCATGTGTTTTCGAACCGAATCAACTCATTGGTATTTGTGTCCCGTTCAATGCATGCGCGGAATTAAATTCAGGTTTAGATGTATTTGCGACTTCTATATCTTTCGTTAATAATAATATTGTCGTGATAACAAATTCTTTACATTTTTACAATCTACAGGAAGGAAATTTAAATATTTTTATAACAATTTTACGATTTCATGTTTTTATTGTTGTTTTAGCAAATACTGGTAGATTTATAATAAATCAATTCTGGTGAAACACCCGTTATTTCAAAATCGGAAGCTGAATCTACAAACACATGAGATTCATAATTGAATTAAAAAGGCTCAAATCCAAAAAAGAATCTGATATTTTTTTTGAACACCAGGAAACTCTTACGTATGTTTGCTTTCTTATGCTGCGTGAATCGTAACATAAAAACAAATCTAAAAATTTAAAAACGGAATATATTAATACACTCGATAAAGATTCCAATATCGATTATAAAACTATCCGAATAAAGCAATCAAATAAAAGTATTATTTAAGATGGTTCATCAAATACATGAACAAACATTTCAGCAAATAAGCCAAAGATATAATCTTAACCTCCTCTTTGTTATTTACTGAACATCAAACAAATAAATCATTTATGAAACGTTATTGTACGATTTAAATTATTTCTACAATTTTCTAACCATAAATATCGCGAGACCCGCTTGTCCACCGGCATTCCCAAATATCCGGTAAACTTGGCAAAGATATGTCCACATAAATAACTTTGTTTCTTAAGGGAAGTGATATACCGTTTATGAGAAACTTAAGTGCACCATTGTAGTTTTCATCTCACCGTCATACTGTTTATAGCTCGGGCTATAAAAATGCATCGAACGCTGCAATGGTTTTGTAGAGCTGGTTTATTTGAAGCTTCCTTAGTGATCATGCTAGACAGTTTTGTGGGATTCCTGGAGACATGCTCTGTCTCTTTTACACAACGGGCATTTTTTTAAGAAAAGAGATCGCTTCAATTTTAATTATAACTGATTTTAATTAATAAATAAAATAATTAAATAAACCTGGACTAGTTCCACAAACTGAATCTAACCCCAAAATAAGCAAATTACATGCGTGTGTTAGGCAACGATTGTAATACATAGAAATACTTAAATAGATATCAGGATAAATTTAATAAACACCCAGATCCGGAAATGCAGACATCTAAATGCTCATCACACAAATGCCCTTGTCGAGAATCGAACTCGAGCCTCGCGGTTGGTCCAACAAAGCAGTTTAAATGGTAGGTTTATAGCGAAATATTTAACTATTTTTTTTTCTAAGTTGTGGGTGTTTAAAGCTTAGATTAAAAAAATGTGTAGTTGTCAAAATTATAGAAAACAGATTAAATTCATGCTTTCGTAATTTTAAGGCAGTAAAACTGCAAAAAATACTACTGCAAGGGATTCTATTATATCAGGTTCACACTTGGTAGGTATGAGTCTACCTTGGAAGAGCACTGTTTTTTAATACAGATTTTTCAAAATCGACTAAGGTGTTATGGAGGAATCGATGAACACACACAAAAAAATATAGACGTTGTTCATATTATAATCGACTCCTTTTTTGAAGTTGGTCAAAATATGTTTTGTTTCATGATGGAATCTATACTTTTTATCGTCGGCCCTTGGTGGAATTCTATTGTATACACACTTTTCATAAATACCTGATGATGCTGTGAAAATGAAACCGGTTGGTTTTAGCGTGACATAAAGTATTAAATAGCGTGTATAGCGGAAAAGTACAAGAGCTTACCTCAAAAAAATGTGTTTTTTATCATTTTATTTCTATCTTTGGATACCTAATAATTAAGCTACTTTTTATTTTGGTTTAATTAACATCATCTTGAACATTTTCAGTATTTGAACACACCTCTTTAACAATGATAATATTATAACGTATTTAAAGACCTACGTGTTCAACGTAAGAACGGTCATGTGGTTTTTTGTGTTTCATTGCTCTTTATCTTTATTTTAAACAGTGCTTGTAAACGTTTTTTATTACGTTTTCAATCCTTATATTTATCATCAAACACATTTTGATACAAAATCGAGAATATCATACGTTTGGTTCGTTTAATTATTTGCTTACGCTTCATATAACATTGAAGGGTGGAGTTTACTCAATGTAAATGAAAATAATATTAATTGAATTTTGGGTTTAATGAAACACGCTGAAGTGGCAGCAGATAAAGTGTTGTTTCTATGTTTATGGACTAGTGATAGCTCCAGTCAAGTGAATAGTTCTGCAAAATTGTCAAATGTAAATTATTTCTCTTTTAAAATGTTTTTAACCGGCTGTATTTATAACATGTAATACATTGATTAAGAACACCGCATAGTGTGTAACTTTAGGGGTTAGCTGAAAGATATGTTTTTCGGAACATTAGTAGTGTGCCTCTGTAGTCTAGCGGTCCGGGTGTTGGACTTGACTGCGTGAGATCCCGGGTTCGAATTCCGGGTCGGCCAACAAAAAGAAATTTTGATTTTCCAATTTTCTAATAAAAAAAAATGTTGGTCGGGATTGGAAATGTGCCCGGTTGGCGATAAGCTTGCCAACTATCACATTGTGGGACTTAGTGTCTTCAGCTAGTCGTGGGTGCCCTGGTTGTGCCTCTGCCTACCTTTTCGGGGATTTGGGCGTGAAAATACTTGTTTTTAGTAGTCTATTTACATAATTATTTGAAAGTATTTTTTTTCTATGTATTAAGCAAACAAATAACGATGTAACGATACCATCGGGTAAATTTTTGCGTTTAGTTCGACTAAGTCCTAAACATTTAATCTTGAACGTTTGTCAAATTTTGCAGATTTTGTTTATTATCAGATTAGAAAACTATAAAGTCAATTAAAAATGTTGTTGAATGGACCTGGAAAAACCTTAGTCATTTTAAAAAGCGGAGATAGAAGCTGCAGGTGTAGACTAGTATTTTACATGTGATCATTTAAATGAATTGTTCAGAAATAAAAGCGTGTCAGATCCTAAAGTAAAACAACAGTGAAACGTACATGATGTTTTTAATTGAACGCGATATCGCCGGAACAATTGCAAAATATATTTTAATAACCGGATAAACTGTTGCGAATTCTGATATCCTATCTGATATTTCATTTTATTTTTAATTCTTTCACATACCCATTTAATTTTTTAGTGTTTTTATTGTATTGGCTCTAAAATATTTATGGTATTTCTACTAGAAAGTATGTTTTTATGATATTGGAAGGCTATCAAGCAGTCGGATTTCCTGATGGTAAGAAATTCACGCCGCCTAGAGACAACGAAGTTAGTAATGGTGCGTTGTCAACCTTAGGCCTTGAGCAAAAGTATGTTTACCGGCTACCTTACCTTCCGAACCGGAACACGTCAACGGCAAGCGCTGATATTATGGCTGCAGGAATAGGTAAGGCGGTGGTACCAATCTGGGCAAATCGTTGCGAAACCTATCATCTGTCACGTTAGTCACGGAGGTGGTGACGTTAATCCTATGCTCGCCTTTTACGAGCTGCCTGGCAGGAAGGCAGATGATCTATTCTGCAAAGGAGCCCGGAATAACACGGGGGATCACGGGGAATATTTTACAACTGTTACTCTCAATTGTTATCGCGTTTTAAAATGAGTATGCTGTTAATTATAACACTTATAGTGTTTAATGAGTCACTCATGTTTTTTAATCATTTAAATAACCTACAAGTTTCGTTTTTTACAGCATTGTCAGTGCTAAAACTCAAGTTGGTAAACGATATTTATAATCTGTAAACAAGAATATTTCTTGTATTGGGTCGATTATTACAAAAGGTTAGTTATTATTAAATATTTTTCTGACTGAAAATTATTATAAGTAACTTCAGTTTATTAAATATTGAAGCCGGACGACTATTTAATAAAATTATATTTTAGAATGATTAGAAAATAATTTTGCTCGAATTATTTTAATTATCATTATATTGATGAGACTGAAGTACTATAATTATTGACTTGGTAGAATTTATTAATAGCGAATTCTTCAAGCTAACTCAATTTGCTCGCTCTCCTGTACGGCCAAGCTGTGTGATAGCTTGAAAATAAACCCGCCGCCGAAACGAATCACAGTATAAAATGTGGCGACCACATAGTGATTTTACTCTACTTCCGTCTTTTTTTTTACATATCACAAAAAGTGCACAATCCATTAAAAAAATTGTAACTTCAAAATGTGATACATTAAATAGCACAGATGTCAAAAATAACACACACTAATATTATGGTCTGCTAAGTAGAGCACTAAGGAATTAAAGGGCTCGTATGTGAGCCTTATCATTCAAATATTGATTGGAAAATTGGGCGTTTGTTTTAAAAGAACTAGCAAAAAATGTTTGCCGAAATTACCGATTTTGTCAGTTTTCTTTGGATCATATTATACTTTAAGGCTAAAACGAATTTCTATCATAGAACTGCATCAAGAACTTTCATGCGACATTTATTCACAAAGACGCAAGTATCGTCTCAAAAATGTTCTCAGACAATGTAAATTTTCTCACGAGGTTTGCCCTAACGGCCCGCCGACACAGGTGATATCTCTTGTATTTTCTAGATGGTTTGTTTGGAACAAATCGGATGAAATACGTGCATTTTCCAAAATATTACCTTAACTGTTATAACAGAAAGAGGAAAACTAGGTGTTCTGAAGATTTTATTACATTAAATGTTAGAAAATATTTAGCCATCTTTTTCAAATTTGCTTTTTAACTGTTTTTACGAATTCTTAGGAATGACTTCCGGTAACTGTATTGAAAACAGTTTATTGCGAAGGGCTGATATTTAATGTTCTTCTATTCGGACCTTTATTTTTCACAGGTAATGTATTGACTGACGTTTAACAAACATATAAATATATACGTAAAGGTCAATGTTTTAGTGATTAAAACGTAGATATTCTTGGAGGCTTAAATTTAAATTTCCAACAAGAGGTTTGAAATAAAGGATCAAATTCTGTACAAAGTCCGTCAATTTCAAAGTCAGTAAATTACGTAACATAATTTCTGGTACGTAAATTTTGAGCATGGATAATGTATGGAAAAAATCTTGTACAGCATATTTTCCCAATATTTCAAACAGTTCCCACTGGAGATTTAATAACCATTACCAAATACCAAACTAACCAATCATTATACTACAGATTAGATCGAAATTATAATGATCTTGTCTAGTTCTCGAGTTTAGCACATTAGAGAATCAAACAAAGCTTCGGCTTCACAAAATCGCATAGGTAGATCGCTTTTATTATTAAAAAAGAGAATAACTAAAACAAGTATCTAAAGCTAGAAGCATCATATCGTAGCAATGATTAAATTACACCAACGCTTGTTAACCGGCGGTGCGGTTTCGCAGCGTTTCTTCAAATTCAGTTACATATACCTCTAATTGAATCTCACTGTTGTATCCGTGGCTAACCATCATATAATAGTCTAGATAAGGCTGCCTGGAGACCGCGAGCAGAGAAGTGCTTTTGCACTAACTTGCTGAAATGTTTACTTTGCTGTACATTCACCATCAGTTTGATGAAAAATTTTTTATATGAGAAGAAAGCGAATAAGCACACGGCTCTCCAAAAGGTAATGGACAACCATAGCCTATAGAATCATAAATGGTGCGTGGCTGACCTGTGGCTGGGGTATACTAACCGTGTGAGTCTACATCAAGCTTCAGACTGGAACATAGAACGGTAGAAATAGGCAAGGCGGTGGATACCTACCCGGACCAGTTGCAATACGGCATTCGATCACCAGATGTCTTGCCCGTTTAACCTTTGCTAGCCTCTTACTAGCTGCCTGGCAGGAAAGCAGATGGTCTATTCTATACAGGAGACCCAGGCAAACAGATAACTATTTTGAATTTTGAACGATTTAGGAAGGGAAAAATCTTATTTATTTATGATCCACTCAACAAAAGCTAAACATTATAATACTAGCGGCCCGCCCCGGCTTCACATGGACGACCTACTTTAAGTCAGGATAAAATATTAATATTGCACCAATTCATAAATAAAAACATTTTGAAAAATAAAAACTAAATGTCCAGGATTTGTTTAGGCAACCCATTTTTAATATATTTTCTGATATACTAAATTTGCTTTAAAACCGGTTTCATCCTATTATCAGTTCGGTGTAGGTCGACCTAACTTCGGATCTTAGACTATTAATTATTGTTTAGCGTAAAATTCTGAGGAGAAGCTCTTGTGACTAATTTAGCCGTTATTTGTTCAACGTTCTGCAACTTGCATACCATTTTCTTTTCTTATATAGGAACTGCTGTAACATAGGTTTTACTATTTTATTGTTTTTTACATTCTAATTAAGAAATATAAGTACATTTTATTAAGTCAGAGGTAACATACAGTTTGCAATGATTTGATTATATCTGATATTATACATTGAGGTCTCACTCACTCTCTCTCTCTCTC
>NJDC01001196.1:532767-544012 GCA_002245475.1 Calephelis virginiensis
TTAATAAAACAAATGTTAATTTAATTATAATAATGTTACACCAAAACTTCTGTGAGATATTGCAGTGTGGTGTGATAGGATACGATTCCCAATAAAACAGGTGTATTCCTAATGTTTGTTGCCACGAAGCCCTTAAAGTCCTTAACTACTTCACTATCTTAATGACCGTTATCTTGTTTTTTATCATTATTATCAATGAATCGCCTCCGTGGTCTAGCGGTTCAGTTGTTGGACTTGACTACATGAGGTCCTGGGTTCGAATCCCGGATCTGGCAGCAAAAAGAAAATTAGGATTTTCCATTTTTCTAATAAAAAAAATGTTGCTCGGTATAGGATATGTGCCCTGTTGGCGATAGGCTTGCCACCTATCACATTGTGGGACTTAGTATCTTCGGCTAGTCGTGGGTGCCCTGGTTGTGCTTCTGCCTACTTCTTCGGGGATATGGGCGTGAAGATACTTTTTTTTATTTTTTTATCAATATGATACACATACGAATTATTATGAAGTTACATTTTTCTTTAGGATCAATAAAAATCACTTTCTTGCCCTATTGACTTAATTATTAACAAAGATGAGAAATATCGTGAATAGGTTGAAATGTTTGGATATTTGTTATTCGATTACGCTTACATACGTTACAATCTAAATACAAAATTAAAAAAATGTTGACCGCTCCTAACTCGACTATCTCGAATTTATGACCTAACTTTTCAAAAATGAATAATCAAAATTGGTTTGTAATTGGCCAAGTAATCACGTAATAAACATACAGTCGAAGTGAGGACCTAATCATTTTGGAATCGGTTAATGAATAATAGTATTTTTTTTAAGTTGAGTTTATTATGAGGAACCCGACTTTCCCTTTAAATAATCAGTGTTTTTAACTCTTTCTATATATTCCAATTGTTAAAAGTGATTTTGTTGAAGTGATACTATACAGCACAACAAACATTAAATTTACTGTGAGCTACATCATCTGTTAAAATAATTTCAGCCAGATACTTACTTATGTTTTCGTTTTCTAAGTTTCTGTGCTTTTTAATTTTTGAAACCATCGTTGTTATATATTTAATCCTAATCATTCTAATCTTTTTGATGACTATCGAATAAGATCGATAAAAGCTTATTTAAATCGCAATTTTTATGGCTCCAAACGTACAGGCACAGTACGAAACCGCTTTTATTTGCTTAATATTTTCGTAAAAGGACGCACTTAGTGGTTTCCCCATGCATATTAGATTATAAATAATGTGCGCTCGTCTTCGCGTGTCTAGGCCACTTTCGACTACCTTTATTCAGAGCTGTTTATTGCTTTTACTAGAAAGTAGATTTTTTATTCATATTGTGTAATTTTTGTGTATGGAAATAGTAATAGAGACTTGAGAGTGGCATAGACTACTTTTATCCCGATTTCTGAACAGGTTACCGCAGGAGAACCAAATTACTTTTATACGCGGACAACATCTAGTCAATACATAATATTATCTGAGATAAGCCGATCTTTTGTACAAGTCTTTTTTTAAGTTTTAAAATTTATGTAAGTTTTTTTTTTGTACAACAAATGATTAAATACTTCTCTACTAGAAAGCTATTCGAAATAAACGAAATCTATATTTTATTATGGATGAAAAATTCAGTAGCAAAATGTAGGATATGTAAAAAAGTCGGAGGGAAGCGGGAAACATTCCCCTACAAAGTTGACATGGATGGCCTAGTACAATTTATTTGTTGTGAGTTTTAAAGGCTAAGAAACAAACGTTACTTATAGACACCACAAGTGGTAATGGTTCATTCGCAAACTGAGTCTCAGTTGTTAAGTCAGTTTCCCGACTAGCCTACCCTCCATATCGGAACAGTACAACGCAACACCTACGTATAGACTGTATGTGTCCCACTTGTAAATGATTGTCGACTAGAAAATTTAGGATTTTACAAAAAATAAAAAATAAATCCAAATTTGTCTGTGACAAATTAGACAAGACGCATTTGTTTATCAAAATTTATACTTGAATGGCCAAATGCATAGGCACAGGTAGATTATGACCTGAAGATGACCTTATTATTGTGGTTTATCATAATAATGGACTTACACTACTACTGTACACTACTGTACTTTTGTAAAAACAATATATGCTTATATGCTATGCTAAACTGATGCAAAAATGTGGAAAGTAAAATAGCTATTTTGTTTAAGAACTATACAAATTTAAAATAATTTTAACATACAAATACATAACATTTAGTTCCAAAGTTGGCATGGTGACTTTCGAAATTATTCCAAGTAACAAACATCGTAATAAGTGTCTGTGTTTTAATACAATAAGTACATTATAAATTTTATTAAAAAGGTGTTGTTTTACAGTAAATTTGAAATTATTTATACCTAATATTTAACGATATAAATGCTAAGATAAGTATGTTACTGTGTATAACGGCTGAACTGATTTGACTAAACTTGAGCATAAATTAAATTAGACCTTGCCGATAGAACAGCCATTTTTATTCATATCTCTTATTGGATACTCGCAGAAGATCTAAATAACTTCAAAAGCAAAATGGCGAAACATAGGTTGTTCATTTTGAAACTGATTTTCTATTTATTACATAATTTACATTTTTTTCAAACATAGTAACAAATGTTCGAGTTTTAAATATTATCCAAAAACAAATAGGTCGAAGTCTCCCGGGATCCCAAACATTAATAGATTACAAGGAATTTTACTTTGGAAGTTATAAAACAAACGAGAAAGTATCCCACGCAACTCCCCTTCAGCCAAGGGCCCGACCTAACTAAACTCGGTGCATTACTCACCCAGCTTCAGAAAGAATTTCAATTTAATAATTAATCGCAACTTTACTTCGGGCCTATGTCAAAAATATTGAAAAAAGGGATCTTTTATAATGCAATAATCGGGCCCATTATACTGGGTCACTACGGTACCGAGGCTCGTCATGGCCGATAATATTTTTAACCGTGACACTAAAATATCCGTAAAAACGACGTACAAAATCATGAAAGTAAAAGCCTGTAAAAACAGATATACGTATTTACTGAGCTGGGCTTTTGTGGTTTATTTACTATGGCTTTTATGTGTTCGATGTTTGTATTCAATTTAGACCTACAACGTTAGGAGTCAGGTAGAACTGTGTAAAGAAAAAAAGAATCAAAACAAAACATAAACATCAAAGTTTGGGAAACTAAATAACAGTATTGTTTTAACCAAACATTTTTAAGAAATTAGAAGGTGGAACAAAATGAATAAATAAATATACCTGGACGAGTTACACAAATTGAATCTAACCCCAAAGTTAGCAATTATATGCTTGTGTTATGGGTATGTTAGTCAAAGATTGAATAACATAGAAATACTTACATATACTTATATAATAGATACCGGAATAAAACAGATAGTAAGCAGACGGATTTATGTAGGTAGTTTATAGATGAAAATATGTCTAAGTGTAGCAAGTGTAGGTTAGAAACTGTATAACATACTAGCTCTTGCAGCGAACTTCGTTTCACCCGTTCAGTTTGTATGAGAAAAACTAACACAGTATTTTTCGTAGTTTCTTTCCTGCTGAACAAAATAATAAGTATCTTACGTTTATCTCCTGGTTCTAACCTTCTAACCTACATACCTATCAATTTTTAGCCAATTCGTGTCAGCCCTTCTTTAGTTTTGAATAGTATAACTAACAGGACTTTCCTTCATATTTTATAGATTTAGAGTAGGTAGTAATGTTTGATGAGATGTCACAGAATACACCTCTGGTCTGCCAAGTTTTAATTGTATAGAAGTTTGGAAATAAAGTAACTGTGACATACGGACGGACAGACGGTCATGTCAAATTTAATAATATTTTATTTCACACTATTCGTTCGATATGTTAGGTTTTTTCGTGACAGCAGTAACAGTGGCCAGATTAGCAAAGACGGACGTATCAATTCAGGTGAGTCGGTGTAAAAGTCTATCACCTAGTAGTGGTGACGGTGTTAGTGATCAACGGACCAACAGTCCGGCGTCGGACTTGATTTTTTGAGGTCCTGGGTTCGATTCCCGTGTCAAGCAACAAAAAAACTTAGAAAATGAATATTTTCTATTTTCTTACCATCAGAAAAACAATCAGAAAAAAATTACCTATTCAATTTTTTTCACATTGTTTTTCTACGGCGGTGGTATTGATCCGTGCGAGTCGCTGCAAAACTCTACCAGCTAATTGCTGATTTCGTGTTCTGTGCTGGAGGGTATTGTAGCCGACAGACCAGTACCGATCTATGAAAACATTACCGCCATAAGTAGTAGTGTCTATAGGTTTGTCACCTGACAACTGTCACTTACCATCAGAAAAGCGACCTGCTTTTGGGCGCTTGGGGCTTCTTGACCTCCGGACGGAAAATGATAACTTGCCTCTTGCTGCGCTAAACTTAAATGCCATTTTCCATCTCTGTTGGGCAGAAAAAAAGATAGGAAAAACGAAAGCCTCGTTTCACATGCTTCTCTAACAATTACCTGTGATTTGAGCTTTTTTTTATTTTCCTGCCCTAGGGATGTAATATTCACAAGAATTACGATAACTTTCAAGAATCTACTTTCTTTTTAACATATCAAAATAACAGATTGTTTGAAAGAGCAAAACCAATCTTGACAACATTTTTTACATTTATAACATCGTCCGAGTCTACATCGTACTAAATTATTATTTTTCGAGACTAATGCATTAAGGGACATTGGGTTGATTGTTTTTTACTGTAAAGTCTACATGAAGAAGCAATTAAAAACACTAGACACAAAAATGTTATTTGAATTTAGTCTAATTTTCTCAAATTCTTTAAAAATTAGAATACTAATGTAATAAACTAAATAGTACACCTACGTCAAATAATCTCCGATCTCATCTCTTGAACAAATTTTGTCTTATGAAAAACATATGTCAGAATAAGCGATTAAAAAAATACAGCTAGTGATACAAACATTACTAAAATCTTTAATATCTACTGGCAGGACCTTTTTTCTTTACTGTCGGGAAAGAAAGAGTTAGACAACGGGTCGTGGTAGCAGCAACGATGACGTGACGCTCCGATAGTGAGGCATGAGGCAGTAGAATGACTTTTTAGGAAATTTCACCCAAGTTTAAATTTGCATCCTGTCCTCCCTGTGCAATAGCAGCCCCAAGGTAATATTTTGTATATATTGCTTAATTTAAGTAAAAATATTTGCAAGAGATATGAAAATTTGAGTAGCAAGTAAAAATAAAAACAAAAACATTCTTTACTCTGCATCAAACATAGCTTTTACAAATATGTGAATTAAAAATAACTCAAAACATGAAATAAGGCCACTGCATAGGAACACATGTTAACTTACAACACCTAGTAACAAGAAGCTTTCCCAGCTTCCTGTAACAGAGAATATAACGAAATTAATAAGCGTGTATGAGACGCGAGTGCACAGAGACTGCAAATTAGAGCCCAGTAAACAATATTGAGCGCACGGGCCAAGTAATTATATGAAATATCGCTCATACAGTGTCATCGGAAATAGAATTTCCTACATACATCAAAGCGATATCGCAGTATTCTCTTTTCAATTTGCTACAGGTTTTCTTAGTGTATAAATAATATAAGATCCAAACTTGGAGTGACTTCATTCATCTGTTTTATAAATGAAAAATGTTTTTGTTTATATCAGAGGTCAGCGAAAAAGCACAAGGTCTTCCTGATGGTAAGAGATAATCGTGGCGTATAGACACCATAAATATTACAGGTGCGTCGCTGTGCTAGGGCCTATTGTACAAATCTACCGGCTACCCTATACTATAGACCGGAATACGATAGAGACATTGTGGTAGCAGGAAAAGGTAAGGCAATGTACCATTACCCGGACAAGTAGCTGAAAAGCACTCTACCACCAGTAGTCTTATTGATAATTACCTATATTTTAACCTATGCTCGCCTGTTACAAGCTGCCCGGCTCTTCTTCTCTTAGAAGCTTATGGTCTGTTCTACTCAGTGGACCAGGACGAACACGGGGAATATTCAATTATTTTAAACATTATTAATACACTACAAAATTGTATGTTTTTTATGATTATTGAAAGCAAACGGATTTCCTGATGGTAAGACATTCACGCTGCCTAGAGACACCAAAGGCGCTAAAGGTGCGTTGCCAACCTGAGGCCGGGATGTTAGGTATTGAGCAAAAATAAGTTTATCGGCTACCTTTCCCTCCAACCGGAACACGTCAACGGCAAGCATTAGACAAAATGATTGGGCAATGAAAATTATTTGATGTAAGTCGTTGTCCAAATATGATTATTTAAAAAAATACTTTTTTAAATATCGCACTATAGATTGACAATAAAAATTTAATTAGGTCAAGTACCTAATTAAATTTTTATTAAACTCATTTAAAATAGACAAAGAAAGAGTAACCTGTTTTTAAACCATAATAAACGAATTAATAAATATATATACTACTAGCTATTACCGCGGTGTTGCGGCGTAGTTAATGGTCTCACAGGAACATTCTTTCGAAATTAAAACTATCTAATGTGTTAATCCAAGCTACCCTATATGTGTGTGCCAAATTTCAAGAAAATCGGTTTAGCAGTTTTTGAGTGTATGAGCAACAAACAAACATACAAACTATCGTATTTTAATATTAGTAGGATGATAATTGCCACCACTAATAATTTTTGTATAAATTAATTTTATATTAAATGTTAATGCTAATCTGTAGTTTAAATAGTTCAACCAAGATCAGCTGCACTATCGCGATGTCTTTAACCAAATTTTAATACTAAGGTCTTAACTAAGGTCTATATTGTTAGGTTGGACTTCCATATTTTTCTATGTAGGAGCCTTCCCAGTATTTTCATTAATTAAACAAATGGATGAAGATATTTTTTAATTCAGATCTTGTACTAGATATCATAATATTCTCATTCACTTTAACCAGCTCCACCACATATTTTCAAAATAAATGTAACGTTCCGAGGAAATTCAGTAGAATTTCACAATGCGTCGTGAGTAAACTTAGAAATTGTGATTCTAGAGTTAAGTCAGCTTAATGTCAATACGTTATTTCAATATGGGATCAGGTTGGTGTGAAAATGACTTCCAATTCTATCTTACAATTTAAACATTTAAGCAAAAAAAAGTTGAGAGGTGTCAAGGGACTCCCGGATGGATCGAAGTTCTCTCTCCCTCTCTCTCAATCTCTATCAATCTCTAGTAATCTCTATCTCTATCTCTCTTATAGAGAGAGACAGACAGAGTCTTATCAAGTTTGTACTTGCTATGCTTTTATGTATTATTTCATTATTTTTTTAAAAGCACACTGCGTCAGTTTAAAATTTTTAACTTTTTCATTTTACTTACATATTACAGAAGAAGACAAAATAAACTTCATGCTTATTTAATTTCTTTTGTCATATGTAACATAAATGTACGAAAAATCAAGGTGATCGTTTCATGAAAAGACTTGACTAATTTGAGACGATGTGGTGTGGCTATGCGTGCTGGTGATGATCACTGTTACAGTACATTCTTATTCAAATAAATTTTTCACATGAATAAGATACAATGTACGGTTGTGGTGATGACCAAATCACCAGTGTGCGCGTAGCCTTACAATACCATGATAAAAAAACAACAATAAAAAAAAATCCTTCTTAGTGTGTGTGTAAATATAATATACACCCACACTGACACATTTATTTTAATTAATCAGTCACCAGATAGCGGTAGTTTCCATAAGTTTCGAAAATCGGCAGAGTTTTCTCTTTTCCTTTATGAACAGTTACTTTATTCTTTGAAGCAGACTATTCCGTGAATAAATTTTTCTGTTCTATTTCAAAATTTAAAAGCTATTCAACTTAATACATACATACATACATACATACATATGTTCACGCCAAGTCCCTTACGAAATAGGCAGAGAGTATCGAGTGCCAGACCTCATGATCCTGACAAACCTGTCTTGCTTCCTTCACATTCATAACCCTTTTCATACAAACACGCCGGTTTCGGAGACTCTTGACACCACCCTCAGATAATATCCGATTGATCTGATCGTGAAATGTCAGCCTTGGTCTCCCCAGGTACCTACATCTATCCACATTTGCATTGTATATCTGCTTTGTCAATCTTTCATCTGTCATTCTTTCCACGTGACCGAACCAGAGGAACATCTATCAAAATAGTTTTTAAGAAAATAATATTACACCGTTACCATCTTTGGCGTCTCTAGGCGGCTTGAACTTCTTACATCAGGAAATCCGTCTGTTTATTTGCCGTCTATTATTATAAAAAAAACATTGAGCTAATCTGGTGATGGAACTAGAAGGTAGGAGCTCCTAAAATACTCAATATTATCTTATCGTGGTTGGGCTTATTTGATATGTCTTTAATAATTAAAATAAAGTATAGTGCTGGGGAAAAAATTGTGACGCTGTATTTATTAAGTTTGTCAGTAAAATCTGCAAGGAGAAAGGTGTATAGTAAGATCGTCGTAATGGTGCTACATCGTTGCTAATAATTAAAACCCAATACTAAACATAAAAAATAATTATAACAAAAATGCCAAACGGTTATCATAGCACACAGGGTGCCACAATAAATCCTTAGGTGGCCATACGTACTGTGTAGCTTCTATAATGAAGGGAAGGCGAGGATCGGACACAAGGTGGTCGGCCACTAGGCCCGTGTGCGGTGGCGGCAGTAAGGACTGCGGAGGAAGGGATAGGGCTTTTCATCGTGCCAACCCGGTCATGATGGGGTCCTGACAGGTACGGGCGTACGCCACTGGGACGCCGAAGTGGTGAACGCCGTGTCTCCGTGCACAACTTCAGACGGTTTGCGGCCCACTGTTGAGTAGGCTGCGCAATGGGGATCGCGAGATCCAGCGCCGCCGGGGCAGTGAATTTATGAGAAAGCGTTCCCGAAGCCCTGGTACAGAACGAAGGGGTGGACACCTTGTGGTTTTAGTCGGTAGGAGTCCGACAAAACTCATCACTTCTTCTGAAAGTGGCTGGTATCCATGAGGATTTCCACACGTTAAAAAAGGAATAGGCATAGGCTTTACTACACTTTACTATTTGATATCATTTTTTTCTGCAATTAGTTTTTTTTTAATTTTTTTACATAAGCCACATAGTGCGTATAGCCACCACGCTCTGGCTTCCTAAGGGTCAACAGTGGCACCCTGTATATACCGATAGGCGTATAGACTGCAAATAAACAGAACGAAGTACCTACAATTGTATTTTTTTACCATTTCGGCTACGGAATCCTGAAACCTGCATTTATATTCAATTCAATGAAAACAAGAAAATGGTAGAGAAAGATCTCGAATTTTATACGTAAGTTTCGGGGTACGACAAACAACTTAAAAAACATAAAAGCAGCTTCCATAAAGTATAACAACATGAATCGACAAGCACTTTCAACAATGCGTAGAGCGTGCCCGCGCATGAGGCTCGCGGATTTGAGCCGTCTGAAATATCCCAATCCTCGAGCAAACGTTTGCCCGACGACGAAAGTATACCCTGTTTTATTTGTTTGATACGTGGGTGCTTGCATAACTATAAACATACTACGGAAATTGATTGACAACCGTTTAAATATATAAATACTGATCGTTTTTATAGTATCGTAAAAGGGTGGTGATATTTTTTAAAAGTTGTTAGTATTAAGTATGTATAAATGTTTATTTTATGTGTATTTGCAAAAAAATTAGGAGACCTGAATGTTTTTGTAACATGTTTTAACATATATATTCCGCATACAAATAATTTTTATTTTATTTAATATAACTGTCTTGTGGAATGAAGGGTTGTAACACCAAGCAGGTATAGATTAACAGACTTTTGACTATCATAAAAAGTGCACAGCGCCGCTTTGTTTTTCTAATAAACGAATGATTTAATAAGGTTTATTAAAATAACTCTAACACATACATATAATAAACTGTAGAATAAAAGATTCTGTAATTTTTTTTGTACATATATATACAAAACAGATGACAGAAACAAACGACCAAAACTAAAATATAGGATACATTTTCAATTTTAGATTTGGTTTGTCTCTCTGATTGAATCCCCACCAGGGATTACGCCTAGCCTAGTAAATTAAATAAAAGGAATTCATCAATTAAAAACAACATTATATCGAACAGACGTCAATGTTGGAGAGAAAGTAACACTCGTAAAAAGAAAACTAAAAAATAACCAGCCTGGAATAGGTCTCATAACTATATCTTAAATAAATAAATCTGCAATATTGAAAACAAACAAACAACTACTAATCCCTGATCCAAATCTACGCGAATGCAGCTTTATTTTTCTGGTTTTATGCTTTGAATTATTGCAATGGTACGTTTTTATTCGACGTTCCTAAAAGCTATCATATTTATCTCATACAATACGTTAAATATACCAGGATTAGGAAATATTGGAGGAAAATCCACGGTACATGAGGGCACAATGTTTACGTTTACCTCCCGAACGTTCGAAGGTAAACATTTAATATCAGCTGCAGGCGAGATGATCGCTATCGACGATACAGATATGACGTGTAGAAACGTGCTGTATATCGCATGATCTTGGGGGGCAGCTGTGTTATTTTATCCCTGATTTATTGCTTTGGCATAATAACTTTAACTTCCCCACCTTGGGTTTAATTTAGTAATGTTTGGCTTTGTTAATCTTTAGCGGCGGCATATTTCTAGTGAATTGAATTATAGGTTATATTTTAGTTTTCTTTTTTTTACAGCAGAAGAAAACAAACAAACAGAAGTTTTGTTGGTGATAAGAAATACATGTTCGCTTACGCAGACATCAAAAATAACCTCTTCGGAAATATTTTCATACAAAAAACTATTTGGCAGTGCGAAAAATAAAGTGTACTGTAACAGTATAAATTACTATAAGTTTAGAAATTGTTATTTTCTAAGGTAAATTTAATATAATAACTGGTTTATTTAAAATCCGCAAATGAAAATGCATTTATACGTTAAACGTTTGTTACGTGACACAAAACACTCCTGATTGATCAAGTATATGATGACCCGAAAAACGGTACTTCTAAGTGTAATGCATCATCACGCATGTCTTTTGATACCGTAATATAAGTATCTTCACGCACCCAAGGCACCCACGACTAGCCGAAGACACTAAGTCCCACAATGTGATAGGTGGCAAGCCTATCGCCAACCGGGCACATTTCCAATCCCGACCAACATT
>NJDC01001196.1:544102-556472 GCA_002245475.1 Calephelis virginiensis
CTCACTGTTACAAATGCGGTCAGCGAGCGTTACACCACAGATTTTCCGTAGTGCTCTCATTTCGACCGCATTTATCCTACTTTCATGCTCTTTCTGACATACCCAACTCTTACTTCACCTTTGAGAGTGCATAAATAATATAGCTAAATATGTACATCTTGTCGAAAAAAAATTTACAACTCACTTTACCTTAACATACTATTGTAAGGAGTGGTTTAGAGACGTGTTAGAACCTACAATCAGAAAATTAGTCTACTAGATATCTGCCTATATTAAACAAAAAAGACGCAAAATAAGGATAACATTTTGCAAACACATAAACGATAAGATCCCTTTTACCTTAACTTTATGAATTCAACAAATATTAACAAATATTCTGTTCTGTAATAACGCATCACGAAAGACAAATCGTTTCTCATTTTTACTGTAGAAATAAATGGTAGCAGGTAACTTCATTTTACACAATGTAACTACAATGAAGTAATCCAGACCGAAACCAACCGTAAGCGATGTAAATCGCACACAATTACTCAACAAACTTACTTATCATGTACGCTGTACGGGTTTCGTTATTGCTATGCCCCGAGCTTAATTGAACAGGATAGCAAATTATACAAACTTTCACGCTAACATTAATGTGAACGGACATTTTGAAATCGTCCCCTAGTCTAGTCAATATTTATAGAGGCTCCATCAATTATCGATGTTTAGTGAAGCTTGAAATCAGGATCAGATATTGTTGTACGATCTTAATCTTGACTTTATCTGCCTGTATTTTAAACAATGTGAATATTGATTTAGAAATTAATAGTTAACCTACATTTAAAGTTAGGGCCATTTGCACGGTCTGAAGTTAAGTATTTTACTGTGAGTTAGCTTTTAACTAAGGTTTAATCACATATTGTTTGACATTGTTAAATCAGGATCGTATCAGCGGCACGAATCCGTCTGCTTGTTTTCCAATATAAGAAAAAAAATCCAAAACTACCCTCAAACCAGGAATTCTTCAATGGCAAGCTCTGCCTTTATGGTGGCAGGATTACGAAAGACAATAACTCCAATCTTGGGGAGCTATTGCAGAACCGTACTAGCTTGTAAACATATTTGTTTATTTTTATGTTTAAATATCAGTAGTGTAACAAAACGTACTTGAAAAAAACATTATAAATAGCGGTGCACCTCTTATAAACCAAACCTTTTTTTTTGTTTATTCATGGCCATAGGTATAAATAAACGTCTATATATTACAAAACATTATTTCATTGTATAGAGTCGATAGATTCATTGCTGAACTAATGATCTTTACTCAGACGTTTATTTCGCCAATCCAAACGGTTAAGTTGCGACTTTGGACACAAATTGAGATTAACTGCTAATCGATATTAATGTCTCGTATAAGACACAAACGTTGTCGCCAGGTTTGTAGCGTTCGGTGTTTTTAAATTCAGCATTCGTCTTAAATTGATTTTATTTAGACGTCTGCTGCTTTTATTTATATAAATGTTGTGACATAAATTGCTAAACAAAATGTGTAAAGAAATATCTTCATACCTCATCTATGTTACGTGTTTCAAATTAATGTAAAAATATTCATTAAATTTATCGAAAAAATCATTGATACATTTCTAAACTAAGGACTTTGTCAGTGTGTTTCTTTATTCTGTTTGGTACTGCATAATGATAACATTCAAATACCTACATTTTTATCCGATTTAACGGCGGCGTTAAAAACGGTGTGACGCATTTACGGAGCATAGTTTGTACTAATTTAAGAAGTGTCGAGAATAAGTCTCGTTACGCTTTTTTGTATCTTGGTCACATTCTGCTCAGTTCGTATTTAGTACCGCGCATTAAGAAACTTCGTCCAATAAAAAAATGTCTTTCTTATTCTTGTTGCAGTGTTACAAATATATATTATATATATTCCATTGTCGTGTTACAGTTATAAAAGTAGAACTGTTAAACTTACGGAATCATCTTAACATTCTTCTAATCTTCAAGTTTTGTAATGGACAGTTAACATGTATGACAGATATTTCTTACTACAAAAAAGGTACTTTTTATAAGAGAGGCCCGCAAAAAAGCACATGGCTCTCCTGGTTGAAAGAGACATGGCCTATATATAGCACCATAGATATTATAGGTGCATTGCTATCCTGTGACCAGGGTTTTCAATTTATTGTACAGACTTGTACAAAAAGCTGGAACATTGCAGTCATTTCGGTGGCAGGAATAGATAAAGAAATGGATGCCTGCTCAGGTACAGTGTTCTACCTAAAGCGTTTGTTCGTTTTCTAATGAAAAACAGCGTTTTAACCAAAAAACAATTCATTACAGTTTACAAAAAGTCGTGTCCTGTGTTTAGCGTTGGCTTTTCATTGAATCCAGTTCGGTTTGTCGCCTCGCCCGCGGCCGCTCGGAATGCGTACCCTATTTCCAATTTGCGTCTATCAATCAAGTGCAATCTCGCTGAGTGGATTACGTGCAAATGAAATTTGCATAGGCTCCCGCGCCACTCCACGCGACATTTGTATCGAATATTTACGCGTCTTGTTTGTTATAGCCGTTGAAATGACACCTAGCGTGCACTAACTAGTACTATTTTTAAGCATTTTTAACGTTTTTATTAGGTCCTCGTCGTCGTCGGCGTCGATTAGCTTTTTAATTTTTGCAGATTTTCCACTAGTGTTAATTGATTAATTATGCGCCATCGGGCAGTTCTGATAACCTGCACAATATTTTGTTGCAATAATGTTGAATTTTGAGATGCTCATTTCTGATTTCTCATGCTAAAGAGATCGGAGACACTCACTATTTAGAAATATAATACAGTAATTTTTTTTACAAAATTTCAGTTTTTTATAAGTTTGTAATATCCATTATCTCTGATCTACTAAAATCACAAACATAAAAAAATCTTTATTCACTTTGACCATAAAAATGGTACTTGTGCGCGTCGAAAATTTTTATAAAATACCATCAGATTAAAATCGCGGCTACACACTGAAGATCTGGCGAAACCAACTCAGCGGATTTTTCTTTTTAAACCTATAATAAAACCAATCAAAAATATTCCACCCTGAATCAAATATATAAACATTTTCATAAATTAATACGCCCAGAGCTAACTAGTTTCCATATTTTCACATGAATACATACAAAATTCAGTATATGTTTTTTCTAATAATAATTCTGATGAGATGCGTATGAAACTATTTCAACGAACGAAGCTCGTTAATGATATTCAAACTAAAGCAAATATAACTTTCCGCAGAGCAAGCGAAAACAGATATCGCGCTTATTTCAACAAATAACGCGTTTACGCAACTAAACCAACTCGCATGCAAATTAAGAAAGTTAGTTAATAAAGGTTGACTGTGTTATCGTCGGCTTGCATGTTTATACTTCAGACTTAAGTAGACTTAGGTGATATGTCCCACTCTCGGGCTGATTGAAGTCCTTTACTTAATATAATTCTTCTTTTGAACTTAATAATTATAATGTAAATTACAAATGAAAAACCTTTAAGAACGCGCTCTTTTATTATTTGTCAGAAGTGCAACACTTAAATCGTGAATGCTTATGGACAGTGGTAATAAATCACAACCAGGAACTGCAAAGTGATGGCTTAAAATAGTACTATTTAATAGTTCTGTCTGCGAGTAATAATATTTGTTTAAGTGAATAGATAATTGAGTACATTCACGTCAATATCCCTGAACAATGATAGAGGCACAACCAGGGCACCCACTAATATCCGAATTTACTACTTCATCCCACAATGTAACACGTTACAAAACTGTCGCTAAGGTACTTATTCAATGCTAGGCTGTTTTTATTAGACTTTTCTTTGATATGCCCGACTATATAATCTAAACTAGGAACTTATCTAGCCAATGCCTATGCAAGCCAAATTTTGAGAAACGATTCGGTACCGATAAAACTTTCGATCTATGAAAAAACTAATTTATCCGACGCATAATACAAGATGTGTGGTTATAACGTTAGCAAAGCTTGAAACTGGTTTCCACCGACAGCAGTCGCATTCGCAGGCTGGTGAAGTCTTGACTCACGCTAGGTACGACGTAGCGTGACAACAAGTGAAGCATTTTTGCGGACTGTTTTAAATGAATGTTTATAAAAGTAAAAATTTAAAATTTGGCAATGACAAAATGCATTACCTTGTAAGCCTATACCCCTTCATACTAAAATTTGGCTGGTCGTTTCAAAGTTACCCTACATATTTAAGATGACCTGTACGCTCAAATGTTCCTCTACATTCTGGATTTCAACTTACTTGGTCACAACATACTGACTAATTAATTATTGTTATTTCAAAATGACAACAATTATGAGTTGAAAAACATTACGAGACACACCGTAAAGCACATACTATACATAAAAAAACAATAAATGAAATAAGTCTACGAGTTAGTGAATTATAGTAGCCTATTTCACATTTTATCAAATTCCTACAGACCCAGTCCTTTAGGGAACAAGAAAAAAGGATTTTCAGATTCGAAACGTAAAATATCTACCTACCAGCCAAATTTTCTTACGATTGAGTTCATAGATTTAGAATGTGTTCTGCTGCCCCTTTTTAGTTGACTGCACCTCTTTTTTTTAAATTTTTCT
This sequence comes from Calephelis virginiensis, assembly GCA_002245475.1. Taxonomy (NCBI): domain Eukaryota; kingdom Metazoa; phylum Arthropoda; class Insecta; order Lepidoptera; family Riodinidae; genus Calephelis; species Calephelis virginiensis. The sequence continues at coordinate 548,738 of NJDC01001196.1, forward strand.
CAATAAAAAATTCACTCTGCTACAGTTTTATTTCATATTATGTAGATTTATTGTTTTACGATTCTGATTGTAAAAAAAAGCAAAAAGTTGAAAATGATGGCTTCAGGGTGGTAATGCACTTTTTACTCTATTCGTGTCTATTTCCTGCCTAAGTACCGTAAAATAATCCATTTATAAAGTTTAAGAGAATTTTATTAGCACGTGCGTACGAGAGATTCGCTGGACCGTTGAATGTGATGAAGCAGATTTTGGCTTGGTCTAATTAAGATCAAAATGTGTTATAATTACCCCGTGTTTTAATATATCCACTTTTAAGACAAAGTTTTATGGGAACATGATATTTTAAGATTGTTATCTTCTCCTGACGGCCCCTTCTGTCTATGCCCTCGTTTAAGCCCATAAATATTAATGTTTCACTTCTTCAAACGCAAATTACACACTTCAATTTGGCACAGAAATTTCTAAAATGTACTTACTTTTGTTTCAATGTTAGCCTAAATGGTCTTGATTCTGGGTAGTTTTAATTTACTGAAATTGAGTTCATTTTATTACACAACGAACGGTTCGCCCGCCACCCCGGTGACCTCCCAAATACTCCATTATGATTTTAATTGAGCCACGCCGTGGATTTGACGCGAATATCCGACGAGGACAATTTACTCGATAATCGCCTTTTGCAAACGTGCAAAAAGCATTGACTGCGATGTCATCTGAAACTAATTCTGCTAATTTAAATGAAAAAATCTATAAAACTTATACAGATTCTGCACTCTTTGATTGTGGTCTTTGCACGATACTGGTTATATTAAGTAGACCGTATGATTTTTATCTTCAGCACACACCTTGTCTATCTTTCCTAAGATTTTTGAAGATGTAAACAACCTATCTAGTAGCTCGTAAAAAGTGACTAATGTAGTAAAATCCTAAATTGACCCAAACAGATGTGCTGGTAATTCTTTTTTCTTGTCAACTCTGCATATCATGACTGCCTTCAGATGTAGAGAAATATGAAGGAATATTTGGCAAGACAATATGGTAAACAATGATAATACCAAGTTCACACGACAGTATTCGCCATGAATGTTGTCCTTTCTACAAAGACTTGGAAGAAATGCAATTTTCGTGGACACTATCCTACTGTCAATTTCCTGATTGTAGGAAAACATACGTGTATATATTTTTTAGCTTCGTTAAGGTTTACTTATTTGTTTCTTTCTTAAATTCTTTTACCAGAAAATACAGTGTTTTTTCTAAGGACCGAGTGTTTAATAAATAAACCGTTTCAGTCCACAATAAAAAAGAATTTCCTAAACTAAAAATCATAACCCTAGGGTTTTACTGTTTTCGGACAAAAAGCAAATAAAAGTCACACAAATATTTATCAAACGTAGAACGCCTTCCAAATCTAATCACTATACATTGCAAACTAACGCCGGAAAGTTATCGCCATTTCTGTTGTCTCCAATGGACTAAAAAAGGTCGACGCAATAAAAATAAAGCGACTTTATACGGCCATTGTTCTGAGCAGTATGTTGCGAGCCGTTTGAGCCGGCGAACGAGTACGGAATCAAACACCTGTCTTTCGGGGCCATATTGTGTAACCGCTGGAAATGATACTTCTATATCAATTATCGTTACTGCATGTACTTTTTATTTTATTTTCTAAGAAGAGATTATTTAAAGCAATATTTTAACAATATTGTTTAACACATGTTACTGTTAAATTTCCTGAACACAAATTTAAACAAAATGAATTCCGTTACTATTAATAAAATTTTTGAGTGGATTGGTTCACACAGTATTTATACCCACTTGAAAACATTATTGGTGGTAAAAAGTAAAGTCCTTCATACGATTACGTCCTAAGCAGTAAGTTGCGCGCCGCTTAAGCCAGAGAAGGAGTAAGGAAACAAACATCTTTATCTCTATATCTTGTGACCGCCGCGTTTTCATTTTTTATGATGTGTGTAAAAAGTCTTTATCTGGAATATTTTTTTTTTTAATTTTTGTTCTTTTGATATTCTGATATAAACTCCGAAACAAGTGATTTTTTTTAATTTGCTAAATATTAGAATTTGAAACATTTAAAATTGAATGTTAAAAAATACCAAAGTTTAGGCCGATCTACCCAACGATAATTTAGTGTCCAATGTTTAAGACATTTTTGGGATAGGTTTTAATAAAAAGTTTTATGTCCTTTATTTTAGTTTTTACGTGTTGTGTATTTGACGGCGACTACGGAAAATTTGTTGTTTGTTGTAGTTGTTATACTTCCAGTTTTAAAATTAATTGTACCACCTAAAGAGCGGAATAAGGTTCAATTGAATATAACAATAATTGTAATTAATAGATTACAAGCGATCACAGCATTACACCCCAGATACGCCCTAAATACATATATTTTACCTATACGAGGGACCTTCAATAATTACTTAGCCTCATCGCCCCATGGCGTTGTTGTTACAAAAGAGTTTTACTATCGTGCAGTACATACTTTTTGAAGTCTATCTAGTGGTTTTCAGTCTTTTCCCTTCATTTGTTTTGTTTTGACAGCCTTTGGAAGCGAGCGTGTGCTGCGTGAAAACGCGCAGCGAAATCAAAGAGCGCTTGGATGCTGTGTACGGTGACTCTTCTCCTTCGATGGCGACCGTCAAAAATTGGTTCAACGAGTTTGCTCGTGGCCACGCGTCGGTTTTTAATGAGCCACGCCCAGGTACACCGAAAACGGCTACTACAGAAGAAAACGTAAAAAAAATCCACGATCTCGTGTTGGCAGACCGGCGACTGAAGATTCACGAGATAGCTGAGACTGTAGGCATCGCAGATGGGACAGTGCATCATATTCTGCACGAAGAATTGGGTATGAAAAAGTTGTAGGCGCGATGGGTGCCGCGTTTGCTCACACCAGACAACAAGCGCAACCGTGAGACCACATCGGCGACATGTTTGGCGCTGTTTCAACGCAACCCGGCGGAGTTTTTGTGTCGTTTTGTGACCGTCGATGAAACATGGGTTCAATGGTACACTCCAGAGACCAAGGAACAGTCGACACAGTGGACTTTACCCGGCGAACGTGATCCAAAGAAGGCGAAGACTGCTCAATCGGCAGGAAAGGTGATGGCCAGTGTTTTTTGGGACTCACAAGGTGTGATTTACATCAATTACCTCCAGAAGGGTAAAACAATCACGGGGATCTACTATTCTGACTTATTGGGCAGATTCGACGCCGAATTGAAAAAAAACGGCCCCATTTGCCAAAAAAAAGTGCTGTTCCACCACGACAACGCGCCGGCTCACACCTCCGCCGTTGTCATGGCCAAATTGATCGAATTGCGCTACGAATTGCTGCCCCATCCACCGTATTCTCCTTGGCTTCATGCGACTTTTTCTTGTTCCCAAATCTGGAAAAGTTTTGGGTCGAATGATGACGTCATCACCGCCACAGAGGCCTATTTTGAAGACCTCGGGAAATCGTATTTTTTGACGGGTTAAAAAAGTTGGAGTATCGCTGGTCCAAGTGTATTGGATTGAAAGGAAACTATGTTGAAAAATAAATCTTTACTTTCTCAAAATTTTCTTTATTTTTTCTTAGGCTAAAAATTTATTGAATGGCCCTCGTAATTATACGTAAAGCAGTGAAAATGATGGTAAGTCCCCAGAATGGTGTAAGCAATACCATTTTGATTACAGCTTGATCAAAGGCAATTCTCTTGGCGCGTCACACAAACGGACCCAAGCAATTTACTACCGAATTATAAGTGTCGGATTTCATTTCACTCCTCGGTAAACATCAAAACTTGTTATTAAAACATAATTAGAGATAACGAGTAACAACGACCCTTGCCATTTGTTAACGATATCGTCTATTTATCGTTAATCTGTTTATTTATGAAATTGTCAAGAGACGCTGGAGTGTAGTCGGTGATATCCGAGTTGGAAAAATCCTTTTCAAATCATTACAATAAAGCCAAAACATATGTGTTCACAATCATGAGGCTGCGGTTCTCAGGTGTTTTATAATGACGTAAGTTTTGAACTCCTTGGCGCTGTTTAAAAAATAGTCGAAATAAACAAGTGAGATAATATTGTAAATTGTATTTCATTAATTTCATCCAAAACAATTTAAATACATACACACACATATCTTCACGTCAAGTCTCTTATGGGGTAGGCACATAAATATCCAGTGACAAATTTGTAACCCTTTTCATACAAACAAGCTTAGGAGACTCTTGACACCACTCTCGGAGAAAACTACTTTAAACCAATAGAAAGAGTTCATTTATAGAACACTTTTGAATAAGAATTTAACCTTGAAATATTGCTGCAGGGATATGCTGAGGCTGTGTGTTATACCGTGCAGAAATCATTTAAAAATCAAATTTTTTTCAACACAAAGCTAAAATCTCCCGGCGTGCGGCACAGTGTGATATCAACCTTATATAAAACTTGTTTCAAGTAACCATATATATTGGCAGCGGTTTGTAAAATATACAGCATAAAAAATCTTCATCTTCAATGGATATTCTTCTTATAGTGTTGGGCTTATCCGAACTTACCTGAAACAATAAAGAACAACATTAATAAACAATCCAGTAACAATTCAAACAATTTATCTGCTCTTGTTTCATAAAGCATATATTCGAAGTAGTAGTAGCAGTTTCCTCACGCTTGTATTCCAGAAGAGGTATGCAAACACACAATCGGGCCACCCACGACTTGTCCTAGACATTAAGTCTACAATGTGTGTTGGGTAAGCCCATCGCCAACCGGGCACACGCCAAATCCCGGGCAACGCTCTATTTATTGGAAAATTTAAAAAAAATACTAATTTTTGTTTTGTTTCTATAAATTTTAAAGAAAGAAAAAATTTCACCCCAGACAGGATTTGAACCTGTAACCTTTCGTCTCAAGCCGACGAATGCTCTAACCAATTGAGCTACTGAGGATTCAAGTCCCGTGGCGAAATTTTTAATTCCTTTCTAACCCGTTAACGCGGGTAGTTATGTCCTGGGGTGAATTTTTTTCTTTCTTTAAAATTTATAGAAATTTATCCCAAGCACAGGGCAAGTGCTAAAATAAAAATACGTTGCGAGAAACGAAAGTTATGGCCATTCTAAAATGTGAATTTCATCTGTAATGATGAACTCATTTGGTGGGTACTCAGAATTGTGTATCTATTGGACATTTTATATGAGCTCAAAATCCACCTTCTTCCAACACATTAAGTGGTCTTCAAACTTAAAATTGTTTTTTCGACATTAATACATATTTTCAGAGACTTAATGACGTCAAGAAATACAATCTTATTTATACAAAATATTCCCACTTTCCAGTAACATTTTTTTGACACAAGAAGAGGATAAAACTAAATGTTAAATAAATTATAAAAATTTTTTTTTAATAAAAAAATCAGCAACAAATGGAATTCCATATCAATACTTTGCTGTTCTCGTATAAGAAGAGTCTGGAAAAGCAATAGTTTTATAGCCCAATTGAGAACATGCATTATTCAAGGCCTCTACGAAGAAGAAGTAAGAAATGGGTTACTGGTTGCATTTGAGAGTCTGTAATCTATGACCACACAGCATTGAAACAAAAACTTGGTGTAATCCTAACATTGAGGGATCGAAAACCTAGAAATCCTCATCTAAACAATAAAAGTCAGACATTCAGAGCTATTCCATACCAAATTTATGTAACGATGATCCTTATCAAACGTACAAGTTACAGACAAGATTGTAGGTACAATAATCGCCTATCTCCTACAACTCCCCCATAAAACAATTTTCCATAAAATCAGTACAGTATAATGAAACCTAAGCCATGGATACTAAGGTTCATTATTGTATCTTGTAGATTATGCAAAGTGAAACGGACATAAAGTACGGGTCAGTATACTTAGGATCCATGCTCACGGACGATTTCGTTCCACATCTTAAAAGGAATTTATCCAGGAACGTAAGCTGAAGGAAATTCAAATACTCGAACGATAAAAGCATTTCTGATCTCGATTTCTGTTGAGACCAATGAAATTTTATATTTTTGATACGTAGAGCCTTCGATGGATCGTTGATTTGTAAACATGATTACAGGATAATCGTTAATAAATTTTGAAGAAAACACGGGATTATTGGTGAGACAGTCAGCTATAAAAATATAATAAGTAAAAATAATACTTTAATTACGTTTGCAGTCTGAGTTATCTTTTATTTTCTACTGTTTTTGAATCTGTCTCACAACATGAGGACCATGACGCTCCGATGCATCATAGTAGCTGACCCAGCAAACTTCGTGTCGCTTGACATTGATGCTTCGATAGTAGCGCAGTCTGCCGGACCCAATGTAAAACATTCCAAAAGCAACTACTTACAAATAAAAAAAATATTAAAAAAAACATTTTCCAGACGAGCAAATTGTGAATTTAAACTATTTTTGAATCCCCTTAAATACACACAAAAAAAAATCATCAAGATCACTCCAGTCGTCTAGGAGGAGTTTAGCGACAAACACACAAACACAAGAATTATATATATTAAGACTAGCTGACCCAGCAAACTTCGTATCGCTTGACATTAATGCTGCGATAGCAGCGCAGTCTGTCGGATACAATGTGAAACATTCCAAAATCAACAACTACTTATTATTTGAAAATTTATTAAGAAACATTTTCCAGCAGACCACATTGTGAATCTGAACATTTCTCGAATTCCCTTGAACACGCACAAAAAAATTCTTTAAAATAGGTCCAGACGTCTAGAAGGAGTTCAGTGACAAACACACGAATTATTTGTATTAAGATATAATTAAATAAATATTCCTGGACCAATTAATTACACGAATAAGTTAAGTCCAAAAGGCCAAATCCCTGTTACAGGGGTTCTAGACGGTTACAATCATGCCTCCCAACAAAGCTGACCTTGGACGAAACTTTATTTCCACTATCCGATTATTGCTATATTTGGATTAAATCTGCGGTCTAAATGGATGCAAACCAATATTTACAACCAATGTGTATAACCGCCTAGAACGTCCTTAAGCAAATTATAATGCTTGTGTTATGTGTTAGTACGCGATACTAATACACAGAATTACTGATTTAAATAATACTTAAATATATAAACACATATAGATATAGAAATTCAGACATCTAGGTATTTATCACACAGTTAATGTCTATCCTGTCAAGAATCGAACCCGAGCCTCGCGGTTTGTCGGAGATGTTATGCGTTGTACCCACGAACGATGCGGTCAAATAACCGTAAGTATAATAATAAATCTTAGGTATCATCATACAGCTACCTTCTTGTGTGAACCTACCTATTTCAGATCCGTTGTGTATGTACATTCATCGATTATCGAGTCTAGTTAAATAAGTACCTACTGCACATTGTACATCACTACGATATTATTTTCTTCACAGTGTCGATATCAAAGCTAAACGATCCGGCAAGTTCAGTTTCTCCACTACAAATGCACAGCGCTCGAGTTGCAAGTGAACAGACTTCTTTTGTTATAAGTATTGTCTCGTAAAATAACCCTTATTCTATAGATATCGCTGAATGAGTCAACAGTTTCTTTCGAATTTTAATATTAAAGCTATTGGTGTATATGGCGATATATACTGAAACAATAATCTTTTATTTAGACTATTACGAAATAAATTATAAATCTTATAAAAACGGCCCTATTTGTATCACATATCGACGTCGGGATAAGACAACCTCATCACCTG
>NJDC01001196.1:556841-571785 GCA_002245475.1 Calephelis virginiensis
CCGGGTCGGCCAACAAAAAGTAAATTGGATTTTTCCAATTTTCTTATTTAAAAAAAATGTTGGCTGGGATTGGAAATGTGCCCGGTTGGCGATAGGCTTGCCACCTATCCCATTGTGGGACTTAGTGTCTTCGGCTAGTCGTGGGTGCCTTGGTTGTACCTCTGCCTAACTCTTCGGGGATATGGGCGTGAAGAAGATATATATTTACATAGCTGTTATTTTCGACTTCGCCCGCAACAAATTGGAATGCTAGCTATCCTATCTTTTTAGTTGGATAAAACAATTCATGATGTACTCATTTGATTTAAATCGGTCAAGTAGTTCAGGAGTTCATAGCAGACAAACAATGCGACGCGTAATTTGTGTGTGTTCAGAATATAATTGTTGGGAACCAGATACAAAGACATACATATCTGTACCAAAATTTGGTATCTACGGCGGACTTAAATAAGAAAATGCTGTAGTTACGCTCTAAATTTGATTTTCGCAATGACAACCAAACCACAAGCTCCTCGACGACAGCATTACGGATAATTGCGTTTAAATGCGAGCCACACGAGCGCACTGCAACTGGTAACACAATTAACACAATTTCAAAGCATAAAATATTGTTCCCAAGCGTTCGGACACCACCAGATGCGCTGATTTAATCGACTTCAAAAAAGGGGAAGTTCTTATTTGTACCTTTAAGGCATCAGAGTTTTTTAAATGATTTAACATGTACGTTTTTACTTTAAGTAAACTGCAATAGTTATATTTGTTTGCAACACCAGTTACCTTACAGGTTTTGTTGTAAGGATCTTCTGAGACATAAGAGATAAGATAAGATAAGATAAGATAAGATAAGACATAAGAGAGATAAGCATTTCTTTGTAAAAAAGAAATTCTCTTTGACATTTTTAATATATTTTGAGATTTTGTAAATTAAAAAAAAAAAATATGGTAGCCTGAGACTGAGAAATTGAGCCTCACGGGTTATCCTAACCATTAATTTGAAATACAAAAAGGATGAGTAATACTGATATAAGCAGAGATAAATGTAATAATTAAGTAGGTAATGTTTTTACCACAATCATTGTAAGATTTTAATCAGTTAAAAAGTAAGTAACTTTCTATAAATTTTAAAGAAAGAAAAAATTTTTCGACCCAGACAGGATTTGAACCTGTAACCTTTCGTCTCAAGCCGAATCCTCAGTAGCTCAATTGGTTAGAGCATTCGTCGGCTTGAGACGAAAGGTTACAGGTTCAAATCCTGTCTGGGGCGAAATTTTTTCTTTCTTTAAAATTTATAGAAAATTTATCCCAAGCACAGGGCAAGTGCTAAAATAAAAATACGTTAAGTAACTTTACTCCCATATCCCCGAAGAGGTAGGCAAAGGCACAACCAGGGCACCCACGACTAGCCGAAGACACTAGATCCCACAATGTGATAGGTGGCAAGCCTATCGCCTACCGGGCACATATCTAATCGCGAGCAACGTTTTTGTTATTCCCGATTCCGATTCCCGACCCAGGAATCGAACCCGGGACCTCATGCAGTCAAGTCCGACAACTGAACCGCTATACCACAGAGGCGAGAAGAAAAGGTATTTGAGAAATAGTTTAAAAAAAAAAACAAATTTTGAGAAAAATCTTACCTACCCTTTATTCCAATCGCAGTAGAACTGCAAAAACACCAAAACACCATGTGTACTAGATGACTTGCTTACAAAAACACAGTTTTCGTAAGCAAGTCATCTAGTACACAAAAGATCAATACATCATAAGATCATTACATCATAAGATCTACCACCATCTAGGGACTTCCTCGAAAGTACCATCGCTCTTACAAATAAAAAATCGGTTCAGACTTGACCGAGAAATTTATTAACGCACAAAAAAATACATGGGGGTCGTATTATTATTTTATGACAACTTATTATAACCTCCTACTTTTTTTCATCTTTTAATCCTCCTCCTTCAATACGGAGATAAAATTTCCAAGTACTTATTTGAATTACGCATAAATGAAAATTAAACATAATGCCATCTTTTTTCTCTGAAAGAAAAAGAAAAGGGATGGAATATTTTAGGCATGTCACTTTGTGAAGTTTTTAACACAGTATTCTAAAGTTTTCGGTCGGTTGGTAATAGTCGGTAGAAAAGTTATGATCAAACTTAATTAGCATCGCTGAATGTGTTTTGTCTCTTTCTATTATTATCATTGAAAGCAGATGTCTAAAATTTAAAATTAGTTTAGTAAATGCACAAAAAATTACTATCAACGTCAACTTAACGCAATTCAACTCGGATAGCTAGTCTATCAGATAGTAACTTAAAATTAGCCATACAATCTGTTCGTTGCAATTGTTAACTACTTGACATTTCCTAAAGCACATGTACAATATTAAACAGATACAAAGGAAAATACGCGGCATTTCGCAATAACTTAAAGAGAATTTCTATTTACGCCTTAGTCTGACTCTAAAGGTTGTAAAGACGTTGCTTCACAAAAGAATTGCTTCATTCTTTCTAAATTTCAGGTTATGCCCCGTCGCGAACATCTAGCGTGAGTTATTTATCTCTGTCGAGGTGTTAGAGAATTTAATTAAGATAGGTGCGACGTGCTTTACGCGCCTCGAATTTTGTGAACTCTCATCACCTCGATACATGGATAATGTATCCACGATGGGTATCGTGTGGAACGTTAACATTCATTTTACTAAATGATGAGCGAAATTTAATGCTGCTTTGTAAATGTGCAACGTGATACATCGAGAACGTCTCCTTACATGTTAGCTGAACTGAGCTAAGGATCAATAAAAGTCAAAAATAGGTGACTAAAATGTATTTTTAACCAATTTACAAAGAGAAAGTCTCAATTCTATGCAATTGCATTTTTTATGTGTAAAATGTTTATTGGGTGAACAAATTTTGACAGCTCTTGTTTGTAAGAAAATATGAAAGTCGACCCTCTTTAGTAAAACCACATTTTTTTTTAAATGGCTAATATGTTGCTAACCGCGAGGTTTTTACATTTTCATCGGACTATGAAATCTAAACACACCACGTTATTAAAGGATAGATCAATGGACACATTGCCATTTTTCTGTGTTAATTAATGACTAATATTTCCGACAATCTGACCAAAATCAGTCCAGAAAAATGCTTGTGTGCCTTCTTATTCTACAAAAAATATGATTTTAAAACACTTTTCTCCAGCTGCTTCTTTAACAGTGAATATTTTTGTTTAAAGCAGTGTTATTTCAATGTTTTAAGGTAACTAAGATAAAATCTTGATTTTATTGCAATTAACTAGGTCGTGGTTTTGAATTTACACGTTATTCTATTAAAATAATATTACTTAAATTTTATACCCTGGGGTTTTTGTGGGGTAATTATCAGAATATGTAACAAAACTGACAATTTTTATCTGACACTATTATTAAGAAAACAATATACCGTTTAACAAAAGATGAGACCAGAAAAATAAAAATGCGATACTTTTGTTCTTTCTGTTTCACTCTCATCTTTGTTGTCTATAAAGAATCTGTATTTCATACAGCTATATAGCTTTAGTAGACATTGATTCTTTCCTGAAAGAAATAAATATGAAAATGTATGTTTCCATATTGCTTGTCGAACTACAATCATTACGGCGTCGTCGGTTGAGCGGCACGTGGCCGCGACAGCTCGTTGAAACCCGACACCCCCATAGCGTGTGTGACGTCACACATCCGCTACCACTATCACACCGCCACCAAACATTACAATTATTTGTTTTGTTCATAGACAAACATCTTTTGCCTCGTGCGACCTTCATAAGGTCTTAATAGAAAAATTATGGTATTTGAGAATATCAATTAATGAAATTAGTATACAAGGCTTATAAAACTATATATTTAAAAACGATTCTTCATATCCTTTGGCCTTATTCATGTACGGACTTTAACTAACGTGATAATTATTGTTAAGGAAGCTTCTTATGAAAGAAAAAAAAAGGTTTTGCGGTATATTAGAAAATTTGAGAAAACTTAACGATAATTTAAATATAATATACATAGTTAAGAAAAACATTCTTTCGGGTTGTATTTCTTTTTGTTTGCACATGTTGATATCTTACTTATATCATACTCCCCTAAACTTCAAAAAGGCCAAGACTACTTCAAGTTCACAACTAAACACTTGAGCTTGCTAGTCCAGCTCAGACAAAACCATCATCCAACCATCAGAGGAAACCTGTAAAGATTTTGTGAATTAGTTCTCAAAAAAAAATCATACCTCAGTTACAGCCACCCGACCCTAGCAATTATGTCGATTTGTTTCGACTCTCTTACATCGAACACAAGTATGAGACAACCGCAGTCTATATACACTATTATTGTACTGGAGCCAGGGTGTTAAGCTCATTGTATAAGTCTATCGGCCTCCAGACCAGAACGTAACAATGTCATTATCGAACAGGAATTGGAAAGCCGGTGAATCCTTATCCGGGCAATATGCTGCACAGCAGCGGCTCACTCTGCCGCTCATAGTGTTTTTGTTTTAATAGCACATGCAACCTATGCCTGCCTCTTTTATAAGCCAGGCAGTTAGGCAGAAGGTCTATTCTAAACAAAGGACCCGGACCAACACAGATACCAGTACGTGCATGCAAAATTCAGGCTTCAATTTATTTGTTTATTTGCCTCCTAAGTCTCAAAAACATCTAGAAAAGCTCTGGATCTGTTGACATAGTTTTCTAGATTAATGCTACTCCCAAAAGTTGAATTTAACTTTGATAGTATTCTAGTTAATATGTATAATAGAGCAACTTCGTAACAGCGTAGCAAACATGAATGTATGATCTAACTCCGTGGTCCAGCTCAAAAGTTTACAAGAGGAAATTAAATTTGAGCATCATCAACATAATATGACTATTTAAACCCTCATGTTTCTATTACTATTACTATTACTTAAAGTACCTATATGTGATCTTATACAACTGTGGGACAGGGTTTTTTTACGTTATATGATGGAGGACAAGTGGAATCATGGTGGTAAGAAACAATCATAGCAAATACAATCATTTTAAAAATGCATCTCTATTTTATAGCCGGGGTCTTAAGCAGGTCTTCAGGCTAACCTATTCGATAACGATACGACATTACATATATCAGTAGACATTTCTACTTATATGTCCTCGTTGACAAAGCCCGATGAAGTTGTAAAGACCGCGAGGTTGGTAACAAGTTAGTTATTAATAAAAATCCTCGAGAATTTTCCTGGATGCCTGTATCTTTTAGTTCACAAGGTAATTTACCAACCACATCAGAACGTATGACAAAAACGAGCATTGATGTTATGGTGGCATAATACTTGCGAGCTGAGTATAAGTGACAGCGAATATTAAATGAAAAGAACAGTTTTGTTTTTTTGAAAATTTATGTAAAATTAAATCTTCGTATCAATTTATGTATAACATGCTTGAAAGCTAGTGTAAAAATTATGGGAATTTCAATAAAAGTAATACGAGTATAATAAAGTAAAAATGAGTTAGAATTTAAAAATGTAAACATAAATTTATTAACAACTAGGATCTGTAGATACTAGTTTAAGGATTGGTTTGCATCCAGACGAGTCCTAGTTTTTATCCAAATTTAATAAAATCGGAAGATGGAAACGAAGTTTCCTCCAAGGTTAACTTTGTCGGAAGGCGTATTTACATCCGTCTAGAACGCCTTAAACAAATTAAATCTAACATGAAAGTAAGCTGACGTATTGTATTTGATTCAAATAAACATAGTATACAAAGATATATTGAAATCTTAACAGGAATAGATGAAATAAAGACCAAGACCCAGCAATACTTACATCTTTAAGCACAAACATCTGACCCCGTCAGGAATCAAACCAGAACCTAAAGATTGATCGTCGGCATTGTCATGAATGAAAGCCTCTAGATTCTAGACCAACGAATTGGTGGTTGTTTGATATTTGTTCATTTTATTTTAAGTGGTAAAATAACAAACAAGCATTCGGCTCTCTGATGATAAGAACAAGCCATAGCTTGTAGACATTGTAGATGTTGAAAGTGAGTCGCTGTCCTGTGACCGAGATGTTAGGCAAATCGTACAAGTTTACCGGCTATGCTGTCCTCTGGAACTTAATGGTACCCATTATTATGGTGACTGAAGAAGGGATCCCTACCTGGACGAGTTGCAGAACAGCACTTTACTGCCGAAGAAAATTTTGCAGCTCATTGACTAATATGTAATTATTTTTATTTTTATTTTTATGTCGAGCGAAAGTATTAATAGTAAAAAGTAATGACACAGAAAAACCTACACATAGCGTGTCATTACAGACAAGCTATATTTTCAAAATGGTATACGAGAATACGAGTTTGCATACCCGTCACGTAGAAGTAAGTCAATCGTAGGCATAAACACACGTAGCTAGTAACACGATTAGCGCCACCCCGTCTCCCCCCAGCCATGAAACCGCACTAATAACGAACTGGCAACACCTATATATCTCTATTTGTCGATACCCTGCTGTTTGAGAGTGCATGTAATGTTTCTACGTGACATACTGCTTTATAACTGTAAAATGTACATACTCGTACTGTGGTAGGTATGTCTATCTGAACGCTTTTTTCATATTATTTTTTTATTGCATAAGACAACGAACTATCAAATGGCTCTTCTGATGGTTAAACGTGGCCTATAGATACCATTGACCTTATAGGTGCCTCGCTATTGTGTGACCGGGATGTTAGGCCTATTGTGCAAGTGTACCAGCTACCCAGTCCTCCGGACCGGAACTGTGATTATTGCGGCAGCAATAGAAAAGGCGGCAGATCCCCGAAGCTACCACCTAATCTACTACCAATGGTCTTGTTCACTTATGTCACCTATATTCGCTACATACCAAATGTCAGGCGGGGAGGCCAATGGTCTATTCTTCAAAGAGGACCCGGACTAACACGGGAAACTTTTAAAAGCATCAAACACTATTAAACAACATAGGTTAAATCTTAAGTATTAGCATAAAATGTTTGACCTTTTTATAAAATTAATTAACATATTTAAACCAATGTCAAAAATTATCTAAAAAAAGGAAATAATATGAATTAGTAATTAAACAATATTGGTAAAACCACAAATCCTGCTAAGTTCATTCCAAATTAAATTTATAAATTAATTATTAATAAAAAGTAATATATTTTATAAAATACGTTTACAGGCCATTTAAAATCCATGTTCTTCTTGTCCTAGTTTTAAATAACTTCTCAAAAGTTGAATGAAGTCTTGGTGAGGTTTTTGTCTTCCCTAAATGTTGCACTATCAAATATTAAATATCAAATATTGAATATCAAATATTATATATCAAATATTAAATATTAAATATCAAATATTAAATATCATATATTAAATATCAAATATTAAATATCAAATATTAAATGCTTAAATATTTTTCAAACTCGATTTGCGGCTTTAGTAATTATTACAATGGAATATAAATATGTTTTTACACATTTATTACACTTTGTAAATACTAAAATATATTCAGCTCAATATTCCTTTGTTTACAATTAGCCAGGGGTTCGGCGTCGTTACATGACAATCGCCTCTGTGGTCTAGTGGTTCAGTTGTCGGACTTGACTGCATGAGGCTCCGAGTTCGAATCCCGGGTCGGGCAACAAAAAGAAAATTGGGTTTTTCCAATTTTCTAATAAAAAAAAATGTTGCTCGGGATGGGACGGGATGCCCCATGTGTCCCATGCCCCATATGTGCCCGGTTGGCGACGGGCTTGCCACCTATCACATTGTGGGACTTAGTATCTTTGGCTAGTCGTGGGTGCCCTGGTGGTGCCTCTGTCTTCCTCTTCGGTGATATGGGTGTGAAGATACTCTCTACTCTTATTCCATTTTTTAATTATTCTGATTATTAAAATCTATAAATAAACAACAAAGTAGGTAACACGATCCTTTTACCGCTCGCCACAATCGTACTACTAAGTTTTACCATCATAAAGGGATCCTTCTTTGTTGTTCCAGCTTGAAGACTAGAGGCAACATAAGAAGCTTCATTCCCAACTTCAGGCAGGCAACGCATCGTGCGTTAAGCTTAAGTAAGCTTAGTATTAGCTTAAGTATGTCTTAACTTCTCCTGTTGCACTCAAGGCAGTAACTTTTCTAGTCATCGTTACGTCAGCGCTTATTACAGTCGCTTTCCGGTTAGGTGGGTAAATTTTACTAGGGAGAAATTTATTGCCGAGGCTTTAGAAATGTGCTATTCACATCTCTTGTATCTTAATACAACATATGTTTAGCACCAGGAAACCTGATCGCTTGTTATGTTGTATCTAAAAAACCTTTTGTTTAATTAAGGTGTTGTGATTGAAAATCGTGGGTAGTATGGGGTGTAAAGGATCCATTCCGAAGTTTTCTCTTCTGAAGCACTAGCAAACCGCGTCACGTGCCAACATAATGCCGGCGCGATAAATGATTATTGCTATGACTTCGGTCCACTTTCCAAACCGCTGGAACCGTGCAAAACCTGCCCGAAACAAGGTAAATACAATGATACATTTGCACTGGAAATGTAATTTTATAAGATTCTGTATAACATAATAATAGCAACAACTTTAATAGAGATCTCAACAAAAAATATTCAAAACCATTTTAAAGGGAAATGTCACTCTGATTCTCATCTTATTATTGTCGCACATAATTTCCGCAAATAATGTTTCGATAAATATAATTCATTTAAAAAAACCTTCTTCTAATTTTTTTCTTATTATTTATTAGCCCTATAACGATCTATACAAAATATGTTCTGTATTTTATTGTGTAAAAGACCACATGGAGTGAGTGGCTGTGGTAATAGTTTTTAATATTATAATTTGTTCACTCTCTTAAAGTATTTAAGGTACAATATGTTGTTGAAAGTTTGTCAGCTATAAGTGACAACTATTTGGCGAAAGTGTAGTTCCTGTCTTAAGTAAAAAGAACCTGAGTTATAGGTCACCCGTGAAATTAGTGTACATTAAAATTAGTGAAATAAACTTAGCTAAAACTTCAACAAAAACTAATTAATTACAAGTACCCCTGCGCATTATGTGTGTGAAAACAAATGTTTTCATTGTTATGTTAAATGTAAGTGTTTATATTTGAATGTGTTTGTATTTTTTATCTTGTGTTTATAAGTGTCTTCAAATCGTTGAGAATATGTCTTTTTATTATGGTATTGTATATGAAGGCTTACAATAAACATAATTTGATTTTAAAGTTAGGGAATTTTAAGCATTTCTAAAACAAAAATAACGTAAAAATTGAACGTTATATTTATACACGTTTATGCTAGACGCCTTAAGGGCGTGCTATTTAGATATAATAGCGCATACCGGAAAATGTATTTTACGTAACAGTGAAACCGAGTCTTAAAACGTCACCGGCTTCTTATCAAGTTTAAGTTAACAAGTTACGAATATCTTACTACTAATAACATGAGAAACTTGCCTCTGGTATTCATACTATTTGATAACACAAAAATTTGACAAGTATTATATAAAAGTATATACAAGTGCCGACGACGAAAAGTTCGAATTCTTCCAGTAACTTTATATCCGCGACACAGACTTAAACTACGAAACATGTCTGCTTGATATCACGCAGTTATACTATCGGCACGTACCGCATGAAGTAGAAACGTATCATTTATGTAAATACTGAACTTAGACAATAGATACAGGTTGCTTTTATCTCGGAGCATGCACGGTCGGGAGACATCCATCATTACAGTGTTATAACTTATATAAAGTTGCCTTGTTAAAACTAATACACGCCCTTTCGAATAAAGCGTCTATTATACCACTTACTTGCTTCATGCAGTAGCTAGTTCCTAATAACATAAACATATATAGACGAATTACACAAAGTAATCTAAAAAAAAAGTATCTTCACGCCCATATCCCCGAAGAGGTAGGCAGAGGTACAACCAAGGCACCCACGACTAGCCGAAGACACTAAGTCCCACAATGTGATAGGTGGCAAGCCTATCGCCATACAAATCTACAATCAAAGTAATCTAGTTTCTAACAAAATCTTTGCGTGTGAATTAGATTGAGATGATGCAGCAGCTCATCCATATTGGTAACGCCGCCTTACCTATTCCTTCCGCCATGTCAGTGCTCGTCAATGTCGTTGCCTATTCGGGAGAGTAGCCAATATACATACATAGGTGGAGTATGCATATATTCCGACTAATAGCATAGATTCAACAGTTACATCTATGGTATATTCAGGAGGTTATCTCTTGGTTGCTTTGTTATAATACAAAAAAATGCAGTCATTTATGTTCATCATACAAATGCTCGTGATATAAGTGAACCTCGCGGATAGTAGTAGAAGTAAGGCGTATAATATTCCTCAACTAAAGTGGCGGTCAACACATACACTATTGTACAAAACATATACATTAACACACAGTAACGCTTAGTGATTTATAACTACAGAATAAAATTTATTGAATAACGAGTTTTATTTAAGAAATATCTGAGCACGCGTTAGCGAATTAAACCAGGTTCAATAAAAATCGTTAGCGAAGCAGAGATTTATTGAAGATTACACCAACTATTTACCATACGTATTGTTTTTAGGTCTGCTCATTTATGAGATATCTAAGATACGTTTCCAAAACTTGATTTATTGGTAAAAACGACCCAAGTCTAAAGCTTGCATATAAAGTTCATAAAATTTAAATTTTAAGATTTTCTGCTCAGAACTTGTACCCAAAGAGATCTCAACCTTTATAAAGATAGAGTAGATGAAGACAGATGTTAATAGCAATATAATTTTAAATTGATGTTTTTAATGGGATGTATATTTTACTCGAGACAAAATTATAAAATAACTGAAAACGGTGTAACTGTGGAAAGCACCTTTATTATTAAATAATATTTTGTTTAATACACAAGGTAATATTTATGCATTTGACATCTAGACGTAGTTTCGAAGACTGTGGGCAATTCAGTGAAAACAAAACGTTTCATTAAAGTGGCAGACTGTGTCCAAACTAGTCAAGTTTTATCAGCTGTAAATTTTCACTCATAAATATTCGATTGAGCGGCTCGCCCGGGGCGCTCTTTGAAATATTGAGATTCATAATTTGTCTCCCGCTTTCTTTACTACCCATTCGAAAGCTTTAATAGGCTAATAGTAAGATTCACTCTTGTTGCAGATACACTATACTATTTTAAACAGACACATCTATAGATTCTTGTCAATATATTTTTCTTCGGTGTCTTGGTTGTACCTTTGCCTAATTCTTTAGAGATACGGGAGTTAGATTTTATTACACACGCCTTCATCATGGTTCTTCATATACACGTTGTCTTTAGACACCAAAAATAGTAGTGGTGGTTCAATATCCTGTATAAGTAAGTTTGGCGTGTAGGCTACATTTCAAAATAGAAACACACCATTGGCGAGTATTGACGTTATGGCACAAAGAATGTATGATATATACCTCTGCAGTCTATATAATATAGGTCCCCAATGGTCAATGATCTGACGGCTTCGTTGATCGAGAGGTTTTAGCGTACATGCCT
The DNA here is from genome assembly GCA_002245475.1 of Calephelis virginiensis. Lineage (NCBI taxonomy): Eukaryota > Metazoa > Arthropoda > Insecta > Lepidoptera > Riodinidae > Calephelis > Calephelis virginiensis. The sequence continues at coordinate 568,417 of NJDC01001196.1, forward strand.
AACAACACCGACCAACCGTGTGGCACGGGTTCGATTCCTGACAGGGGTAGATATTTATGTGGTAAACATCTTAATGCCTGCGTTTCTGGGTCTGAGTGTGTTTATCACATTTATTCAGCTATTTATTTAAGTATTGGTATGTGTATCTTTGAATAAGTAGCTCCCTTAACGCAAACACATAATTTGCTTTGATTATTACACTTAATGCGTACTTTGTCATGGATTATTCTTTTATTAACAAAAAATAATAAATGTCGATTAGTTGACGTGTAATCTCAACGATGCTGCAGTTAGTCAAAAATATTTTTTTCGAAAATTGCGCGGACGCAAGAGCATAAAATTTGACAAACTTATAGTTTATGTGTAGGAGAAGTGCAGAACGCTAATATTTTTTAATGATAATGCTTATAAAATACAGCAAACCAATAAAGAAAACATTACGAACACTACCATGCATTTGACACACACAAACAAATATATTGATGATAACGATAAAAGATCACAGATGGCGGACTTAAAAAGTTCAAAAACAAAGTAGTTGGTCTTGATAAATGAAGATGGCGTTCTTATCAACAAGATATAAAAATTTATTATGGTTGAATTTCGACCAATGGGCGACCACTAGTACATAGAAATACTGAAATTGATACTGGAATATATTTGATAAATACAGTCAAACACATAAATACATATATCTAGATGTTTATTAGACAAACTTCTACCACGGCTGCAATCGATTTAAAGACTCGCGTATGGTCGGCGTCGGCAGACGTGTACATTAAGCATTTCACCAACGAGGCTGTTCAGGCAACGCAGAAACACAATTAAAATACAACCGAAAAATACGTTGTATTCAATTTCGTGGAGTCATAAACGCCTGGTCATGCCACAGCAGTTTCAGACATGCATTCGACGCCACCCTCGCCGTTCCTTTGACTTGTTCGGGGAACTATTTGCCAAGTACCTCAGAGAATTGTTCGCCGTCTGTCGCCTATTACCGTTTGAGAGACAATTTTGAGAAGCCACTTATCTTAGTTCCTTCGTACGTAAACTAAGGAGAGAAAATACTTAAATTTCAATTATAGAAGTTTAAAATTGAATTACATTCCACGTTTCTTTGTCTCGGCGTAAATGGTTTTAGTCTCTTGTTGGGTATATTATAATACGCAAGCATACTAGAAACGTGGTTCGATACCAACTCCAAGCACATAACGAATAAAATAAAAATAGAGACAACTTAAACATAAGGAAGTAAATAAGTAAGTATCTTCTCGCCCATATCCCGAAGAGATAGACAGAGGCACAACCAGGGCACCCACGACTAGCTGGAGGCACTAACTCCCACAATGTGATAAATGGCAAGCCTATCGTCAACCGGATACATATTTAATCCCGGGCAACGTTGATTATTAAAAAATTGAAAATAATATGCATTTTATAATGTTTCTATGTTGCCTGACCCGGGGATCGAACCCGGGACCTCAAGAAGTCAAGTGCGACGCCGGACCGCTAGACCACAAAGGAAATTATTAACAAATTAGTAAACGATTTGGTAAAAGACTTAAGTTACTTTTTATTTCAAATACTCAACTTGTCCGTGTTATAGATCCTAACTTTAATTAGCTCCAAAAAATATCAAGTATAACCTAGACCACTAAATTCAATTAAAACTGAGATGTAAATATATTTAAGATCATTCAGAATTTTAATTATAAGAGAACAGTTAATAATAACGTTTTAGTTTTTAGTAACTACTAACAAATAAACGCCTTTTAGAAATGGAAGTTCTAAATATGATTGAGTAAAAGACAAGAATTCCGGTACAAAGTGTAAAATAAATTTAAATTTTTATTAGGTGTAGGAGATACTCTAAAAGAATAAAAATGAGGCGACCAAATAAAGCCAATTTAGAATATTCTTATTATACAAACATTTTATTCAATATTGAATATTACAAAAGTAATTTCCCGTTTTTGCGTGATCTGAAACCTAACCTGATATTTGCAGACAGGATTTTACATTTGTTTATAGTTAATAAAATTCAAGAGGTTACTTTTGCATATCTAAGAGCAAGTACATTGAACTGGAAATTACATGCATATCTACTAAGCGAATATAAAGTATTTCTTTACGTGAGTAGCACACTAATAATAATTATTATTCGTGTAGTGACATTCACCAAAGCACTTATAAAATCTATGATGTATAGACTAAGGTTGTCTCTTATCATCAGGAGAAACGTGTGCATGTACAGGCATAGCTAGAAAATACATAATAGTAATAGATAATCATGGCCTATAGACACTAGGCATATGTTACAAGTGTATCGCTGTCTTAATTCCTGGGTATTAGGGCTAGTTTGCAAGTTTACCGGCTACTCGGCCCTCACAGGATCACAGTACCAAACACTGTTATTATTGCGTCAGGAATAGGTAAGGTGATAACTACCAGGGCATGTTGCCACTCTACCAACAATTGCCTTGTTGGCAATGACCCATTTAACCTTTGTCAGATAGGAAGGTAGATGATCTAATCGACCCAGTAGACATATACAATATAAAAACGAAACAAAATATCTGTATATTTATAGTGAAATTAGTATTCTAAGTATATACGATAAATCAGTTAAAACAAGTAAAAAAAGGGAAGATAGTACGTACTAGCATTCTGGAATGTACGTACTTATTAAACATTTTCTAAAATATCACGGGTTAAACTTTTCTGTCGTGTTGTCGTTTTCTTGACGAGTTTCTTGTGTGTGGGATCATATTATCTTTTAAAAAATGGACCAATTTTGATGCAAATTTTTAATTGTAAGCTGACGAAATTGAGATGGTTTTACGTTATATTAGGGAGAGGGATTTTTATTTATTGTGTTTATTTAACTTAATCACGATAGGTTTTGTTTAGTTGAAATTTTGTAAAATTATTTATTGTCAGCATGATTCCGGTTAAATCTAAATAAAATTTTTTAAATTGCAATTTTCCGCCAAAAAAATGTATACGCATTATTTCGTAACAAAACTGACAAAAAAGAGCGCTCGGAATTGGACTTACCGGAAGCTAAAACTCCCAAATAAATCCAGCTCCACACAATACACACCACTAAACTGTTTTAGTAGCACCAACAATACACATAGTACTAAAAACTCAACGTACGTTTCGCTTCGTAACCGAAGCATCATCAGGAGAATTCGACTGTACTCCACAAAGGTCGAGCAGATACTGGCGTGCGTGCATGCGACTCGCTCTATTTATAAGGTTTCGCGAGTTCGCGTGCGGGTGTGCTTTAGTGAGTACGCGTGGTGGGGGTAGCACCGTTGTTGTTAAACATGTGTAGCAGGGGTGAATTAGTCAAATTTGTTTGTT
>NJDC01001196.1:572220-587286 GCA_002245475.1 Calephelis virginiensis
TATGCTTTGGAATATCGGGTTACGGAGTTCGATCGTGGACCCAGTCGGGTACAGCAAAGTAAAAAAAGAGAAAACAGTTTTTGTTAGTATTTGTAAAAGAAAATTATTAGTTTTAAATATTTTTTTAATTCAAGTGCAGTGAAGTAGGTGGCATATTACCACTATAAATGTAAAATATGGGAACAAATTTAACTACAATAATAATAATAGAATAATAAATATTTATAATAATATCAATATGTAATAATAATATTTATTTATTTTCGAATATAAGATGATTCATTATTTTATTATCGAAATTATACTTTATTTGACACGATTAGAAAAATGATGAGCGAGATTTTTTAGACTGTGCGCGCACACCGACAGATGAAAGCAACAGTCTAAAGTTAGTTGCTAAAATTTTTCATATATTTTGTACTACAGATAGTTCAAGTCATCTTTGCGCGCGGCGCTATGTGTGTGTAAACCTTGTATATATACAGTGACTTTGTGTGCGTGACAAGAGGTACAGTGAAGTACAAATTATAAATAGTTATTGTTTTTTCTTTATTCTTTAATATTTGCAATAGTAACTATATGGATTAAGAAAAACAAAAAACAAACTAATTTGTTAAATGCATGTTTATTGAACATATTAATCCGTATCGCTACTCGAAGAATAATATGATGAATTTTCGGATTCGCTGCTTTCACCTTAGTTAATTATTAACTCAGATTCTATATCAAAATGTCGAAAGTATTCTTCTCCTTTTTTTTGTATATGTTGACAAGTATTACGCCACATCTCTTCATCAATTCGACTTAAACGTTCATTTATTAATTTCATTATTCCCGTCACATTTTGTTCTATATTATGCGAAGCAATATCATTTTTTAATATTCCCCATACATTTTCTATCGGGTTTAGTTCAGGATGATACGGTGGTAGCCGATAAAACTTTTATACCATATGACTGAAGTATGTCATCAATCTTATAACAAATATGTTCTTTTTTATTTTTTTTATCAAGTCATAAAGTTCGATTTTTTTCATATTTTGTGCATTTAGTATAAGTAATGTTTTTTTCTGTCAACCACCTCTGCATTTCTACTTTTTTGCATTAGAATTTGGAGCTCTATCATTTTGAACATTGTGGTATGACGCATTATCAAGCACAACCACGGAGTTAGGTGGAAGATTCGGTACCAGTCGTTCTTTTATCCACTTTTCATAGTTTTCCGCGTTCATGTTAGAGTGGTAATCACTGGAAACACTACTAGCTTTGTATGTTAATAGTGCGTTAGGTACGAAACCTTGTTCTGAACCAGCATGCATAATGATAATTTTTTGTCCTTTCGACAGGTTTTTCTTTAACGGTGGTCCATATGTATTACCCCATCCTTTGTTTTGCACATGATTGGTTAAGATATAGCTCTCATCTGTATATACGATACACCGATTTTCTTAACGGTATTTAAGTAAATTTTTCAAGTAATAAAATCGTAACTTTTGAATATCATGGCTCTCTACAATGACACGTCTGTTGTCCACCGTTTTTCGCCATTTATATCCCAACTTTAGCAAAACTGTACGCAGAGTCGAAATACTTCCACCATAGTTAAGTTTTTCTTGAAATATTCTTTTTAACTTTAGCAAGGTAGGTAACTGGTGATGTTCCAAATGATAATTTTGAATAGTTGAACGTATAACATCAACGTTAAAATTATCTAATTCCAACTTCTTTGCGCGTTTTTGCGGTCTTTATACGTAGATCTAAAGTTAGAGTCAGTTTCCTTTCCTTCAGCCAATATGCTAGTTATTGTTCTCTCTAATACCCCAACTGCCATTGCTGTTCTCTTTCGCATACTGTTTAAATGTTCATTCAATTTTGATATTAAAATTGGACTTGCTAAGTTCTAAAACTGGATCACTTACTAGCTGTAATATAACTGTGTCTTCCTTTTTTAGAAATTCAAACACCTTGGCAATAGTTTCACGAGTCTAAAACAAAAATAATACGTTAACACTAAAAATAATATATTTTTTATAGATATATGCATTATTTAATCATAATAAATATTAATAATATCGAAATTAACACATTGAAAATATTTACCTGACTCCTTAAACATTTTTTCCGTGAAGAACTAGACTTTTTTTAATGGCTGTACCGGTAAAAAAAAAGCAATAAGAACACGTGTTGTTCGGACGACGGCTGTCGCGTCACTGGCGTCACTGCCACACAAATTAAAGCTGTATAATTACATGCGCACGAACACATAGCTACGCGCAAAGATGAATTTAACTATCTATAACTTATTTATTATTTTTGGATTGTAACGCTAAAGAATTATAATTTCTTACATACGTACATACCTTAGTACATATACTCTTGTTTTGCTATTAATTATTTGGGAATTAAACATTTAGATTTTAATCTATGCTGTCTATTGCAGTATAAAATTTGCTTTAGGTTGATTGTAAATAATTATTTAATTACCAATTTTTATTTTTGTTTCGCCTTTGTTTCCGATAATTTATTATATATGTTACTGTAAAAACCCGAACTGTGGTAAATCCTAAGATTTTCCGGTAAAACCTAAGATTTACTAACTCTCAATGGTAAATGTCCGAACAGTTTTTTTTATTTCGAACTTTTACAACCATTTACTAGGCAAATCTTAGGATTTACCACAAGGGCATGGTAAATGTTGATAAAGACATTTTTTCCTCTTATAATTTAGTATATTATCATGCTAGGTTTTACCAGTGATGGATGGTAAATATTAGTTTTGGAAAAAAAAACAATGAGTAATTCTTAATCATTTATTTAAATTACATACCTATGTATTTATGAACCTTACATATGTATTTATGTGTATCATATGAATATATGAGAGTAACAATTATTAATTATTTCTATTATTAATCAGTCAAGTCAAATCCTTTTTTCTTTTGGAATTTTTATTTATTAATTTATAATAACTATTTGAAATAACGCTAATATACTTCTCGAAAGCAAAATAAAATATCTTCTCACAAACAACGTTTACGTTGGCTAATTGAATCTCACTGAATTAGTAATTTTCTTATAATTTGGTATTTACGAACAAATAGAAAAAAGACAATTTATATTAAATATTAGGTACTTAGTAAAAAATAGATTACTTGTTACAACACGGAGTGCTATTGTGGCATTTAGAATTACAAAGTAATATATTTTAGGTGTGATGACTAAATTTTTTCTGTTTTTATATCAAAGTGTTTTATTTAGCTGCTTGTTTTCTCTTTTTGTACACAAATTTCGGGGATTTGTAACATATATACACTCATACATACATATCTTCACTCCAAGTCTCTTACGCGGTAGGCAGAGAGTATCGAGTGCCAAACCCCACGATATACATATTTCAAAAATGTAGATGCATGAAAGAATTGAATTTTTGTATTGATAGAAATAGGGCTTGCTACTATAAGTTTCGTCATATTAACAGTTAGTAATGCGAATAAGTTTTTTTTTATAGTGGGAACAGTGTTGGTGTATCTGTACTGTTGTTCCACAGTATGATGTCATAGCTGCACAGTACATATGCATATACATAGTAGGTTGAAGAACCTCTCTGGAAGTCTGTTCTTATTATTGTTCTTCTTCTTCTTTTATAAATATGGCTTTCGATTGTTTTTCACGTCTACTTTGCCAATGTCAAGTTAGTTAATAATTATATAATATACAGTCATTAGTCACTATGTATAAAGTAATCTCAGGTCAGGGTCTTAAGTAAAGCGGTGGCTTCGTTACTCAAGCTCATCTAGTGAGATTTGACGGCAGCGAGAAAATAGACGATACACTAATTTCTTCATGATTATTTCATTTGTGCACTTTCACTGAACAAAATTAATCTAATTCTCACCTAAATTAACCAATTTCACTCAATATAAACACGAAATTCAATAATAATGAAAAAAGTTACAAAATGAAAATATGAAGGTGCATTCATGATGGCCTCAAAAGCCCCTTATTATTGTTTCGCGATATTTTGATAGATAAGTCAGTAGCAGCTTCATCTTTTTACATGAACAAATAAAGATATCCACGTAGAAATAATAGTTGGCAAAGTAAATAATATTCACCAACGAACGTAAAGACAAATGAGATATATTTTACGTTTATCGACGTATTTACCGCGGTGAAGGAAGACTTTTATTCATATCGTAAACAGCGTATTGCTTTATATTAAACTTTTCATACCGCCATTTATAGGGTGATTGTGAAGATATATTTCGTTCATCTATATCATTGGAAAATATTTATCTAGTCTAGCGGTCCGGTGTAGGCATTTACAACATGAGGCCACAGGTACCGGGAAATTCAAAACATATTTTTTAAATTTTCAAATAAAAACAATATTCACCAAGATTAGATTAGTGTCTGGTTTGTGATAGGTACCACCTAACACGGTATTCGGGTAAATATACCCAGCTAATTGCAGATGCCCTGGTTGTATCTTTGTCTGGTATCTACATCTTGAAATAAACGTGAAGATACTTTTTTTTATTATGTACTTGCAGCTGTCTAAGGTTCCTTTTAGGTTACAAAGTGACCTACCAATCGAGACTCTTAATAGTATGTTTATCTTCTTATTATTTATGATTAATGTTGAATTCGAAGTTAGTTTATTAGCAGTTGGCAAAGATAAAGTTTAAAACAACATACTCGTAAACAACGAAGATGAAAATACAACTTTTCAGAAAAAAAACTACTGTCTGCGAAGTAATACTGAGATTTGTTACCATTGCTTACATATTAATTAAACAAATAAAATATCCCGGGACAAGTTATGCAAATTGTTTAAGCCTAAACCTAAAGTAAGCAAATTTTATTTTTTCATAGAAATACCATTATAAATTTAACTAAAGCAAACTGACCCAGAAATACGAAACAGCTAAATGTTCGTCACAAAAATGCCTGGCCCGGTCGAGAATGAAACCCGAGCTTCACGGTTTATTGATAGACCTAGGCTGGAACAACGTGGTGTTCACTTATATACATTGTATATTACTACGTTTTATTGATTATGAACATTTTTTCAAAGCTCGATATTTACAAATCACTTAATAGCCTTGCAGGCTTGTGTGATTAGTACAAGTATTTTTATTATCTTTTTTGTATTTAGTGTATAAAATAATCGTTTGCAATGAATTATATTTGAGAATCATAAGAATAGAAAAAATGTCAAACACATGTTAAAATATGATATTAGTTGTGAAAAACTTAGTAAAACTTAGTGATGTCTACACGAATGTAAAAAATACATAAATATCGATGTGATCTAGTTAAGGTGCATATCAACCGCTCTACTTTCTGAGTTCGATTATTAAATTTACTCCTTCGATAACACTCTATTAGTCTATAGCAAGTTACTGTCTAAAATATGACACTAACTTTTAAAAGTAAACTCAGTAGAATTTTTGTTTTAACCAGAATGAAATGAAACTAATAAAATGTATACTACCCATATAATAGTATATAAATTGACATTGACATTGACATTTAATATTAAACTAACTCGTAATGATAAAACTAGTTGAGATATGTACTGGCCACTCCACACTCTGCTTGAATTCAGCTTGATGTTCGCTATACGATTGCTAATTAGATAATAATTTACATATATTACTAGACGATCAGGCGAACAACGTATCGCTTGACAATAACAGCTAGTAACAGTTTGTACGGATAAAAGCATTGTTTTTTCCATTTCCCCAGCAATTTTACCTTCCTTCTCCTTCTCCTGATAATACCTAACACAACAAAAACAGAATTAGCAAAAGTATCTATTTATTATATCCATTCAGTAGTTTGTCCATCATGGTAAAACGGGGATTCATTTTCATTTATACACATTTTTGTTTTAAAGAGCAAATAAAATAGTTGGTCAAAATAAAGATTTTCAAAAGGTCAGACTTTTAAGCCAATCAACACAAAGTTTTAGTTTAATTATTCAGTGAAACCCAGTGATGTGTAAAATAATGTGTAAATATCGATATAATATTAAGTAATAGTAAATCTAGTTGAGGCACGTACCGGCCGCTCCGCACTCTTCGTTCGGTAATTGAATTTCCGCCCTCGACAACAAACGGGAAGCAACGGTTTACGGCACTGAATATTGCAGCGCTTGATAGAGTTATTATTTCCAATATGACGATTAACTTTTATTTTGTTGGAAAGCAGGTACTTTTATTGTAGTATTAGCCGCCGTCTGCTGCATTTTGTGGGAAAATAAAAAATAACTTTGTTTTAGATAAAATTAAAAGAACAAATACAATTTATAGCTTAATAATTTACTGATTTAATCGAAACTTGTTTACTAAACCCGCTTGAAATCATAAACCTTCTAAGCAACTCTAAATAAGGAGGAGGTTTTGAAATCGTGTGTATGTTTTTGTATGTTTGTTACACTATTACTAGGCAATAATTCAGCGGAAGTTCCATATAAATTTTATAAATATCCAACTTGTAGTTTTGAGTTATACTTAACAATTATTTTTTTGTCTATTTTGATGACATCACTATTGAGGTCGTAACTTGAAGAGGTTAAGTATAACTCAAAAACTACTAGTAGGATCTTGATAAAATTTATGTGGAACCACGGCGAAATCATTTGAAAGGTAAAAAAAAATATAAAACCGCGATGTAGTATCTAATGAAATAATTTTACTTCACTTAAATAATTAATTCCATACACCTGACATTTTTTTCCTAAAATTCATCATCATATCAGACGACAAAAGTGTTTTGACATTTGAGTGCACCATTCCTCGGGGAGGTATCACTTATATCACATTATGATATCCAAATACAGGGTGTGAACAGGAATATGTAACAGGAACAAAAAAATAATACCATTTCAATGACTGTCTTCAAAAAGGTAGCGTCAACAGTAAAAGTCAGAGGCCTTTAAGATGCTGTAAAATATCAAACTTATTAGCTAACACAGTCATAAGATTTACTTTTCAACGTTTTAAAAAACTGTAAATGTGAATTATTAATGTTAGCGAATGTGGTTAGCGAATGGACAAGGGTATTGAGTGTGACCGAAGCTAGTAGGATCTGACATCAAGCACTCAATACTCTCTGCTTATCTCGTAAGAGACATAGCATGAAGATAAGTAAGTAAGTATAAGCAAGTAGAAAATTTTATTTTGGATAGTATACAAACTTTTATCGTGTATTAAAGGTTGATTTAAAAAAAGGCTATATTTAAACTCCGGTGCTTATGTAGATGCATAAGAAATTATTCATCAGAAACAGTTTTACTACATTCATCCCCAAAATATGCTATTTCTAAGTATTTACCATGATGAGAAATAGAGACAGACTGTAAAAAGATGCATTGCTGACGTAAGTCAACTAAATATAAAACAATATGTAATAGTGCTCAAGAAACATCTGAATTAAAATGTATAATTATTGTCCGATATTCAAACAAAAACTGTAATAAATTTTTGTTTATGTTTTTCAAAGAATTGTAAATTGAAAAATAATATCTAACAACTATTTTTAAACAGATACATTTGAACAGGATAACATTGATCCACAAACCTGGGGTTATTACTAAGTTTTCACAAAGTGAGTTTTGCGGAAATGAATCCGGTATTGTTGATCCGTGGAACACTCCACTCCTATCACTTGCAAGACGGGTTGTTCGCTGATTTTCCCGACCGGGGGAGGTTCCCGGGGGAAAAATTCCGCGTATCTTTGTACTTGTGTAAATAAAAGGCGGGGTGGTAGTCAGCAACTGAAGGCCTTCAAATAAAGCTTTCAAAAACTATTTAAAGAGGCTTCGTAGGCAATTGGAGTCTTAGGTAGGATATGCTTCAGAGTATGAAGGTTTATGATTTGAAGCAATTTCTCACTATAATGCTTAGGAATTGTACGTAATTTTACTTAAATAATTTAAACAATGTTTTTTTGTAACTAATATTGGATAATTGTGTTAAAACTTAATGTTAAGAAAAACTATTCATTACTTATAATGCGAGTACATATGTAAAAATAATATTACTTTATTAGATCGTTACAAATATGTATACATTTCCATTACATTTTTTTAAGTAATTATAACTTATTCCTATAATCCTTCTGATTTTTAATACCAGAACTGGGAAATCGACAAGTCTATTCGGAATAGGTTTTTGTTGATTTTTTAGTTAAATGTCTAAAGCATTTCACACAGGGCAGCTTTAATGTACATTAATATACATTACATCCCGGGATGTACAGCTTTACATTACATCAATGTATCACACACACAGCATGTATTATAATGTATCTTTCCCTTCATTTCATTAGCATTCGTCCCGATTCACGAACTTTTTAGACATGGATCCGTTATACAGGCTGTTCTTATTTTTATATTATATTTACATGGACCCGTCTAGTTACTTACAATTAGATTTACTAGATAGTTAATCAGAAGATGATTCGTATTGTAACTTTGATGTACGTATTGCCACATGTGCCAAAACAGAAAATTGAAAAATGGAAGGGAATAGACAGACTGTTTGTACAAGTTTGGTTTGTACCTACACAGTACACCGGACAAACGCCAGAAAATAGGTTCTATCCTACTCTCTTGGAGATAGAACACTAACGAAACCCTTTATGTAGTGTCTCTGTCTGTAACAGCAATTTTTTGAACATCCTGTTTGTAAGGAAATGTATTGAGATGTATTAAGATGTATCGAGATGTATCGGAATGTAAATGTATATTTTGGTATCTTTTTGCAACTTTAGATACCAAGATGTACATTATAGCTGTCGTGTGTGGTCTCCTGACGATTTCTATAGAAAGATGTAATGAGATGTATCGTGCTGTAATGTATATTTTTACATTATAGCTGCCGTGTGTGAAATGCTTAAGAAGCGTTTCATTAAAATTGTTAAAGTAGAAGATATTTTCAATTAAAAATAAAACTAATACTATCATAAAATTTTTAAATTTGCGCAGCTCTGTCCGTGATCAATGCCCTAAAATAAAGACAAAATTATTTATCTTTTTAATATTTAGGTCTATCGCCTCTATGATCTAGCGGTCCAGGTATTGGACTTGCCTGCAAGAGGTCCCGAGTTCGAATCCTGGGTCGGGCAACAAAAATAAAATTTAGGTTTTCCAATAAAAAAAACGTTGCTTGGGATTGGATAAGTGCCCGGTTGGCGATAGGCTTGCCACCTATCACATTAGTGTCTTCGGCTAGTCGTGGGTGCCTACCTCTTAGGGGATATCACCCATGTGGGCGTGAAAATACTTTTTTCTTTTTGTTAATATTAAGGTATAAATTTGTAACAAGCAGATTCAATATTCACGATAATATTATCCGGGATGCAACATAATATTTTGGCTAGATATGAACTGGGTGAAATTTCATCCACATCGATTCAGAACATTACACTTAAACTGCTCGTGTTAATACGAGAAGCAAAAACTTTGAACCACTTTTCACGAAAATTGCGAGAATGTAGGAGTAGGCAAGTTGGCACACTTATAGCGTATGTGTACGATAAGTGCAGAACGCTAATCATTTTCAATAATAATTGCTTATAAAGTTCATTATATATAAAAATAAAACATTATAGATTCTACCATTCATTTGACACTTACAAACAATTTTTTTATTGGTCTTGATAATGGCGTTATTATTAAAATTATATTAAAATTTATTATGGTTGAATTTCGACCAATGGGCGACCGCTGGTCATTATAAATATTGCTTCAGTTCTCTAATGCATACTCATTGAAATTCGTAACTATGAATATTTGTTGAGCAAATTTTACTTTATACTTTATAAAAATTTGTAACTTCATAAAATTTAAAAGTTCAAGCAACAAACAAGCAGACTGTTGGAATAATATTCAAATATAATTAATAAGAGGAGGCGAGTGTAGTCGTCGGTATTAAATACGGACGACAAAGCGCGGAATATCAAAGGAGGTCGCTTTGACCAGTCACATGTATCTTAAATGAAAGGCAGAATATCTGTCTCAGTGCATTCACGGGTTGGCATATCAAAAAGTTTCAGTATTAACCCTCGTTCATACGTAACGAGCGTGATTACTGTCTATTAATGTAAACCATTGACTCAGATGGTGTGAAGGAATGTGATCCAATACTTTTATTTGCTGTGACGTATATGTGATATTTTAAATTAAACAAAATCATGTCAGGTTTCGTCTGAAGGGTTGTTTCCTTTCACCATCAAAATAGCTGTTATGCTATGAATAGCTTATATAACTTATAGCTTGATAATACGACGTATAAACACAGACCAAACAGAGACATATTGCGACGTTACCACGTGCGTGTTACAGCGAGAGTTAATGTAACTTTACAAGTTATAACTTCCAATTTAACTTAAACCAGATGTTTTATGGTGCAGACGCGTTACTTAATAATTCCCTTTACAGTCGGGTACAGCCTGCTAACTGACTTAGCGGCCTCTTAAACTAAAGTGGATTTATATCTTTCGTAATAATTTAAGAGTAATCGCTATTTTATTCCTTACTAACGTTTCAGCCTTTTTATCGTCCACTGCTGGACAATTACAGCGTGCAAGATATTATAAAATTAATCCAAGTTTATTATATTATGTGCTGGCATTTCTTAGAAGTGTATCACTGATTACAAAATTGTATTTCAGTTAGTTAAAATTTTTGTTTTCTCCAAAATGTAAATATTGTTAACATATTTTATTTACGTTAAATGTTATCAACTTATTCGTTAATTCTGTACGTTTTTGATTCAATTACAACAAAAATCTTATACTGTCTGAAATGTATTATTGAAGCAGAGCCGATGAGAACTTTACAATCTATCCGTGTAGGTTCTAGATTTTGTGGAAAGATACCAACACAGATTGACTAAACTGCTCGTACGAGTACAAGTATTTATTACTACCACCGTGACTGTGTTTAAGTGGTAAAGTGCGGGGAATTTTCTTCAAATGGGTAAGATCTGTTCTTACGCTTCGAATGGGTAAGATCTGACGCATTATATAACCCTGTTTTGGATTAGACATCTCATAAACTTACTGCCAGGAGAGGCCAGTGATCCCAGCCTCAGGTTGGCAACTCATCATTACTATTTTTGGCGTTTGTACACGAATCCATTTTAGCATTACCGTTTATACACGAAAATCATTAGCAACTTTGTCAGCTTCCTAGCTTACAATAAGAAAAAAAGTATTCAACACTACACTTATTTAAACAATGCAACAATATATTTACGAAAAAATAAAAGTAGGAATTGTCTGAAAACATTTCCACTCCACAAGAACGAGACAAATGAAAACACGAGCACCAGTAATCCACAATTACGTAAGGACATCGGTAAGAGATCCCGGAATAAAATGTATAATCCTGGAGGGTGGGGAGACTGCGCCGGCGAAAAACGCTTATTTTTACGTTAACGTTAAGATTTTGTTTGCCTTTACTAAGCACTAATCAATTGTTTTATTTATGTTTTACTTTCAGTCATGTTTTATATTACATGTATTTGTGTATACCGTTTTCATAATTGTAAACTTTTTAATAATTCTAAATTATTTTAATAATTATAAACTTTTTTAATAATTGTATACTTAATTTAAGTAAAGAAGTTATGATTGCCGTGGCGTTTGTTTTGCCGTTTCTTATCCTGAATGGCTAGAGTTTGAAATGGTGGTAGTGTAGGTACAGTAAGTAGGATTAAAATTAATCTACATTTAAAATCATTCGTAACAAATAATGAAGCTTATTAACTAAAATATTTCTTAAAAATGTAAATAAGTGCTGTGCTTGAAATATTAAAATGTATATAATAAATATTTATGTTCTGTAAATTTAATTAAATATTTGCACACCACAATGTGATAAAATACATAGGTATGGTTAAATATTATCGTAACAACTTTTTAACACTTATTCTGCTAATAAATAAATTTCATTTCAATAAAATTTAGCACATTTATCGATCAGACCTTGAAAAAAGTTGTAGACTCCATTTTGTCTCGATTTCAGAACCGATTTTCGATGATAACCGAATGTAATCACTAATAAATTAAGTTCATAGATACATTATATTTATTTAGTTCTAAAGTAGTAGCTGACCTGAATATTGAATCGAGACGCAGAAAGAATTTGTGAAATTGTCCGTCCGTTCCGACCGTTGTTATATCCGTTCAGGTATAATGCGATAACCAAGGGCAATAGATATTTATTTCCTTATTATACGTGTTATGGCTTAACTCCGAAGACTAGTTACAACTAGGTCTAGCCCGTTACAAAACCAATTCTAACCCAACAAGTGCCAATGACCACACCCATAATCAGCAAATGTATCTAAAAATCCTACCTTTAAACAGGTTGACGACTACGACGATTATACTCGTAGCTCAATACAATTAGAGCATTTTAGAATTCTTGTATATGTTTCTGTTATTTAGTCCTTCAATGGCTCAAAATCTCTTAAGTAGTTTTTGATAAACAAATTACACAACCTGATCTAAAGCAATAGAAAACAAATTATATGATTGTGTTGTGGGTAAAGATAGTAATATATAGAAATGCACTCAAATCGGAAAATACAGACATGTATGTTAAGGCCTGTCCTTGTCGGAAATCGAACCCAACTTTCGCGGTTGGGTGGTGGGGTTAGGTTAGGTTAAACAGATTCTGTAAAAGTTATTTTTTGCGTATGAACTCACGTGCAGCCCTAGCAACATAAATCGTCGATTTGAATAAACCACATGTTTTAAATTAATATTGAATAACTGATATTCATGTTGAGCGTGAGAAAAAAAATTACTATTTTTATTTTATTACGGGCAACTTTTATATTTTATGAATCACTAGCGGCCCGCCCCGGCTTTTGCACGGTTATGAAATATACATATAAATCTGCCTCTCCAATCACTTTATCTATTAAAAAAACCGCATCAAAATTCATTGCGTAGTTTTAAAGATTTAAGCATACAATGGACATAGTGACAGAGAAAGCGACTTTGTTTTACACTATGTAGTGATTTAATTTTTCAGATATACCGTAAAATATAAATATCGTTATACTCGTAACTTAACCTATGTACAAAAGACCTTTACTAATTTTACATTTGTAACTTATTTAGGAATAACTAACTAATTGTGAGAACCCTATAAAAACTGATTTAGTAGTTCTGAAACAAGCAGACGCAGCTGAGGGACTTTATTTTGTTATGTAGTTAGCTATAGCACGTTTTTTGAATAATTTCTGGACATACCATAATGGTTTGTTATGATAAAAGCGGGCAGATGGATTTCTTAATACAAGAAAATAATAGTGATGATTTCTATTGTATAACAAACGTCTTCATAAGAGGATAACGGAATACTACATTTTCCCTCCAAAAATACTCGAAACTTGACCAAACCTTTGATCTTGCGACGATAGAATTCTTTTGGGGATACTACTAAAGATTTATTTTGTTCGAATTGTGTGATCGTACATTCGTGTGGAAAAATCGTTTTATTAACATAATAGTGATAATTACATTGTTTGTGTTACGTATAATTACAGCAGCAGTAATAGATTTACTGTTACTGCTGCTGTCTTGGGTTAAGTTCTTCTTTATTTCTACGAACTTTGTTTCAGCACAAACAGAACTATATAGAAGAAAAAAACTAAAAAGAACATCAAAATTCATGATTAATTAATGATGATTTAATGAAAAATAAACTCTAAAAGTAAAAAATAACAACTTTTAGCCTTTTGACTTTATTCAAAGAATCCGCTCGCATAACTAATTTCAAGTTGAGCGTCGCTGAGCCGAGCTGATAATATAAAAATAATCACGTTATGAAAGTAATGTTTATGACATATAGCAAAAAAAAACATAGATTTGATCTATTTATACAACTTAGGTAAGTATAAAAAAATCATATTAAAACCTCCAGCGACAGAGAGTGAGTGTGACATGTACTTATAGCAAGCGGGTATCAAGCAACAGAACAGAAATGTTACCGTAACGAAACAATACAGGAACGTAATACATAATATTGACTAATGTACAAAAACATTAAGTTTATTTATACAAATTGAAACTAGAAATAGAAACATTAAAAATATGTGTCTTAGATCATACGCATGTTTCATTTTCTGAGTCTTTAACACTAATAGATAAAAAGTCTAATTTAATAATAAAGTAGATTTTTTATTAGTAAAAGCTTAAAAAGTGTTGGGAGTTTCTGCTTGAAAGAAAATTTGGAATGTAATGTAACATCTTTCATATTCTACAAGACTGAATGATCAAATTTTAGTATTTGCTTATTTATATATAATTGCCTCTAAGAAAATTAAATCTACATTGACGATAATTGCTGTTCTTGTAGCATGTTGCGGAAATCTATATTTCATATAATAGCAATGTTAATCATATTGTATTTTTGTGGAAAGGTTATTTATCCTATGTAAACTTATGTAAATATATATTTAATACAATTTATAAACATCCAGACTCAAAAATACAGACGTCTATGTTCGTCACACAAATGTCGTCACACACTTTTCACTTTACTAACAAGCTGATTTTGGAACATCATATATAGTTACTTTAAAAAAAGTATCTTATCGTCAATATCTCCGAAGAAGTAGGCAAAGGTACAACCAGGACACCCATGACTAGCCGAAGATGCTAAGTCTCATAATGTGATAGGTAGCAAGTCTGTCGCCAACCAAGTACATTTCCAGTCGCTTTCGATTTGGTCGCGTAGGTTTGGCCGAAGTTTTAATTTTATTAGACAGTGAACAAGTGATGGGCTCAGTTTTTGAAACTACCTAATTTACGAGGGTGGATCCAAAAGTTCTAAGCCCGACCAAGAAAATGAAAGAAAAGTGGGTCTAAATTTATTTTTATTTTTCGACATAGTCTCCATCTAGCTCAACATACCTGACCTGCAACTTTTTTATCCCTTCGAAAAAAAAAGATTCCGGAAGGTCGGCGAAATAGTCGTTTACTGCGACTATCACCTCATCTTTGGTCGAAAATTTCGAGCCACCCAAGTGTTTTTTTT
>NJDC01001196.1:587379-598599 GCA_002245475.1 Calephelis virginiensis
GTCGCTTTCGATTTGGTCGCGTAGGTTTGGCCGAAGTTTTAATTTTATTAGACAGTGAACAAGTGATGGGCTCAGTTTTTGAAACTACCTAATTTACAAGGGTGGATCCAAAAGTTCTAAGCCCGACCAAGAAAATGAAAGAAATGTGGGTCTAAATTTATTTTTATTTTTCGACATAGTCTCCATCTAGCTCAACATACCTGACCTGCAACTTGTTTATCCCTTCGAAAAAAAAAGATTCCGGAAGGTCGGCGAAATAGTCGTTTACTGCGACTATCACCTCATCTTTGGTCGAAAATTTCGAGCCACCCAAGTGTTTTTTTTTAAATTTCGAAATAAATGATAATCCGAGGGGGCTAAATCCGACGAATAAGGTGGGTGGGGCAGCAATTCGTAGCCACAATCATGGATTACAGACATTGTTTCAACCGAAGTGTGAACTTGTGCATTGTCTTGATGAAACAAAACTTTCTTACGCAACATTCCCGGCCTTTTTTCTTTTATTTTTTCCCGGAGACTTCGTAAAATGTTACAATAATAACTAGAATTTATAGTTTGACCTTTCGGTAAATAATCTACAAAAAAATTGCCCTTCGCATCCCAAAAAACAGAAGCCATGACTTTGTTAGTCGACAAAACGACCTTAGCCTTTTTCGGTGTAGGAGAGTCTGATCTTTTCCACTGTTTGGATTGTTGCTTTGATTCAGAAGTATGGTGGTGAACCCAGCTTTCATCCATGGTAACAAATCTAGACAAAAAGTCCTCGGGATCAGTCTCAAAAAGTTCCAAACAGTCTCGCGAAATTGCTCTCACGACCGCGCTTAAACTCAGCTACCCACTTCTTGACACTGGAATATGATGGAGCAGACTCCCCCAAAGTGCTCACCATATCTTTATGGATGTCTTTTGGTGATAGGCCTTTTTTATTGAGGTACTTAATGACTGCACGGTGTTCAATTTTCTCCATTATTGAAAATTGCGTCAGATTGCTTCAAACAAATTATCACAGAAAATTTGTATTGTGCAGTATCGGAATGAAACTGCGCACAATAAATCAATATGATACATACTAACAAATGACGGTAGATTTTAAAAAGATGTCATAGCTCTTTTAGAATCACCCTCGTATGTCAGCTAAGAACATAAACGTTATGCTAAACGTACAATTAAAACAGTTGTGGTTACATATTTGCAAAAAAGGAACAAAAGCAAAACCTGGATAAAAATAGTGGCATAAAACATCATTTTAATGGTACATTAAAAATTCAAGTACACTTGAGTCTCCTCTTTGAAACAAAGTGACTAAGAGAAACTCACCCGACACTAATACAATAGGAAACTTACACTTCTGTCGATGACAGTACAAAACATTGTTACCGGGGACTCGAAAAACTAAAGATCTACTTCGATTTTCCGATAGGACGGACATAGCATCATTGAACTTTTATATTATGTGCAGGTCAACAGATATCTAAAACGATCGAGTGAATTCAAATATCGTTGTTTTGTTATACTTGTCAATTCTTATGGGTGACGGTGAGTTATTACAATAGTGGAGGTATTACAGGTGAATTGAAAGTTGGTAGATTTGGAATTGTATGGAATATACTTATGAGGGCGCCGGCTACCAACGCAGCATTTTAAATTCTGTGTTAGTAAGAGTACTGGGTATCCTACTCTATAATCTAAAATTTGAACCTAACTCCTAGTCTGATCATCATCATTGGTTACTATAGGAAACTTGTACTTTTAACTATTAAAAAACCCATTTGCTTATTTAATCTCCAATCTCACAAAAAATAACATGAAACGCAAAGTCCTTTAAAATATAGGACAAAAAGAATCACATTACTGTGGGTACTACTTTGAATCCTTGATTGTCTGTGACGGCAGAACTCACGGAAAAGCTTCCATTACGGTACAGGATAAGCCAATTATTCGGGCCGAGGTCGTGATAGGCTCTGTTTAAATTCAATTTTTCAACACTTCCTCATTTAATTTGGATAATGGATCCAAATAATTTCCATCATGCCCACTGGCTCTTAATAGGTCAAATGTGAAACATATTATTACTACCACTATACCTAATGAAAGTGGACAAAAATTAACAGTTTTCCAAACGTAAGGATAGGCTTTTACAGGCACAGCTTCGTTTGTAATGTTTTTCGGAGGTAGAAATATTGCTGTAAGTCAGTTTAAAAGAGAAGAGTTTTATTATATGAGTATATATAAGTAAGTATCTTTACGCCGAAATCCCCGAAGGAGTAGGCAGAGGCACAACCAGGGCACCCACGATTAGCCAAAGACACTAAATCCGAAAATAAATGGCAAGCCTAACGCCAACCGGACACATATCCAATCACTGGAATATTTTTTTATTAGACAATTTAAAATATACATTACAATTTTTTCGTTGAATATATATTACATGAGTAAGGATATAAGTATTAAATATAATCATTAGAATTTTTACATTAATTTTTACTCGGGTTTTTATCATGGATGGATGGAAGATTTCGATCGACAAATGGTTGTTAGTAAATGTTTTGGACAGAAAGCTTATTAATTAATCATACAATATTTTATAGATATGAAATTATGTTTTAAAAGAAAGCAGGCTATATCCTCAAGAATACTGCTTGCATATTGCCTGACGCCTATACGCCTTAGTGTTAAAATATCACTAACATGTCCGTAATTCAAAGAATGAAATTACTTTTTAACATCTATTAAATTAAAATGTGATATTTAGATAACTTTCCCACGGAGCTTCAACGATATTTCTCCTTCCTTAGTTTTTGAAATATAATTAAGAATTTAACTATTCCCATTTATGCGTAACTATTCTTAAAATATGAATTAAGGGAATAATCTGTATAGCGCTAATATCCGAACTAACCGACAAACCGATATGAATAAAAAATTTTGCGGTTCCAAAAGCATATTTTACATACATCCGTACATATTCCTATATTTATATATCACTGATGTAGTCGAACTATCAGGAATTGAATTTGAATTTATGAGGTCCAAGGTTTGATTCGCGGGTTGGGCAATAAATAGAAAATGTGATTTTTTCTTCTGATAAAAATAACAATGGGATTGGATAGTGCCCGGTCGGCGATAGGTTTGCCACCAATCATATAGTGGGACTTCGTGTCTACGGCTAGTAGTGGGTGCCCTGGTTGTACCTCTGCCTACCTCTTGGGCATGCAGGCAGGAAGATACTTTTTTTTAATATATAGACTGTTTTACATTTTGTAATATAATATGCAGTATGTATGAATCACGACATATTTTTCTTTGCAACTCTTTATACTGGATTATTCTTTGTTATATAGGTACAATGTGTTCTTCGTAGCAAATTCGTAGCAAAGAGCTACGGCTCGATACAATGATCTTCTGTGGGCGATTGTAGAATCCTTTCAAAAAATTCTGTAGATAATACGATTTAAAATCAATTAATACTTTATGTGAAGTTGCATGTCATGTAAATACTCGTAGTCGTAGTTTTTTTTCCGATTATAAAACATATTTTTTATTATAATAACAATATAACATCTAATAAACTTAACAAAAATACTTTTAACCGAATCAAAAAATGGAGAAGGTTTTCAATTCGACTGTATATTTTTTTGTGTGTTTGTTACGAGATTAATCGGCCGATTGCCAACCGGATTCGGTGGTAATTTTTAAGAAAGATAGGTCTTGATTCCGAGGTATGAGAAAATGTATGCGTTATCAAATGTAACTCAAAAACTACTAGTAGGATGTTGATAAAATTTCTGTGGAAATGTTTCGAATACATTTGCTGTCTTTCGAAAAAATAAGTTTTGGGTAATTATGTAAGATGTTTAGGAAACATAAATAGTTGGAATTGATTTTTGCAATTTTGCTGCGCTTTTTTATTAATGGAGACTTAAAAAAAACCGGTAGAAATGGATATAACTAAAAAATATATGATTTTAGTACATATTTATAAATGTTTTGGACATGGGTATACGAGTACATTGCAAAAATCTCCGAATTCCTAAAATGCCTAAAAGATAATCTGCGATATGTCATAATATGTTTGACTTCGTTTTGATTTTTTCTACCCCCGTTTTTTTATTGAGCTATTGAAATAAAAAGTAAAGAGACTGCCTATTTTTGGCCCTTAGTGTATAGTGTATATTAATTTTCTTCGGGCAATATCTTAGTTTATGACTCTCCATAGTATAAAACAAAGTTTCTTTCTGCTGCTTGTCTCTATGTTTGTTTAGATCTTTAAATCTTTGCAACGGATTTCGATGCAGTTTATGTAATAGATAGATTTATTCAAGAGGAAAACTTGTATGTGTAATAACATAGGAGTTTATCAACCAGTGTGAAGCTGGGACTGGTTGCTTTAATTTTAATTAGTTGAGAGGGAAATTGTAGCACCTTTAGACATCATAGATATTATAAGTGCTTATCTGATCACCCTAAGGTTGTTTGGCAGAGATCGCTCTGAAGCGATATTACCGCCTATGTTAAATATTAAGTGAAAGTCTGTGGGTGTTAATTTTTAAATGTTGGTGCATTATAATGTATATTCAATTATTCATTCATTCAAACGGGATATTTAGTCCAATTTACCCTCAGAATAGGTTAATTTGCTGCACAGTACTTGTCACTTGAACATCAGTATAACAATGAATCATTTAACTGATACTCTCCTCTTACGAGTTGCAAGGCAAGGATAACCTACTAAACTCAGTGGTGCCGCAGCAACACGACCGGAAATCAGATAAATATGTATGATATTAGTGATCTTACAAAGTGCCCACATCATTAAAAATATAATTTGGGTGGGATTAGTCCCCGCCCGATCGAACATGATTAAAATGGTTTGAAGTCATTATACAAATGAAACGCCCGCGTCGGTCCACGACTCCATCGACTCTAATGAATGGCTCGTGGTTTGGTTTTGTGGAACCCGGGATTTATTTGAATCAAGTTTTTGTGGTTTTTCGCTTTGTAATCTAGTTTATAGATTATCAACTTCCAAAATTGGGTACATCTCTGATAATCAAATAGGTAACATTTATTATATTGTCACGATAGTGTTATATTATATTAAGTTTTTTAAGAAAGTACCTTTATGCCAATATCCACGAAGAGGCAGGCAGAGTTACTAATTCCCAAAATAAGATAATTTACAAACCTGTCACCTACCGGACATTAAGACAATCCCGGGCTAGGTTTTTTTATTATTATTAGAAAATTAAAAAAAACCGCCATTGAATGAGGTCCCTTCATGTAGTAAATACCAACATCGGACCACTAGAGCACAGAGGCGATTCCTAAGATTTTTTAATAACAAAGATAATAAAGTAGATTGATATATTTTAACTATTCGTTTCGTGTTATGTATTCGTATGTTTCATATCCTGTCTAATGGTACCGTCAATTTTGACGGTAGATGGGGTTAAATTTGTTTACCTTTTAAATTGTTTGTATTAATAATTTATCATGTAATGTTTATAAAAAACGATGAATATTAAATAGTAATTAAACAATTGTTTTTAATAAATACCTATTAAAATATTTGCTAACTACAATTTAGTAGAAAATGGAAGTATTTTGTATCATCTTGGAAAATCTATATTCCCTAAATACATATTTTTCATTTCATTGCATATAAAAACCTTCCTAATCCGACTACCCCAACAGAAATCAGGCGTAATTTGAACTAAATATTACGTTTTTTTCATGTGTATTACCTACCTCTAAGATATTGGATAAATAATTTTAATATATTTTTTATTTAAACTCAGGTTCGTCTTATTTAAAGTAATTATGTTTTTTTGGTAACAATTAATATTGAACATTTTTGTCTAAAAATTTCAGCCGCATAAATCTACTTTTATTGCAATATTTAATATTGAAAAAAAGGTAGATTTATGCGCATCTCTATGCGGTTTAATATTTTTTCATTGTCAAATACTAAAGGTTTGAAATCTAGACCGGATTAACACCAATTATAGGTGTTTTGATTTATTAAAGTAATTACTGAAATTCGGTTTTATTATATACTAGCTGCTGCCCGCGGCGTTGCCCGTGCGGTTCATGATTCCGCAGGATAAAAGCTATTATATGTGTTAATCTCCAAGTTACCTTCTACTTGTGTGTCAATCAGTGAAAATCAGTTTAGCAGTTTTTGCATGAAGGAGTAACAAACAAATAGACAAACATACAAACTTTGAAATTTATAACATTAGTATTAGTGGGATAGTTGAAATAAAACCAATTGTTTGGAAACGAAAAATCCACGAAGAGTAATATTCTGTCTACGCTTTAGCTAGCCCAATACTAAATCAAAGTTCGTCTACATAACCACACAGACCAATAATATAAACTACCTTCCGTATACGCAATAGTCACAACACTACGATTCAATGATGCGAGATTGATTGCACATAATTGACATGGGAGCTGGGTTTGTGACAGTACTTTGATGTTGGGATAAGCTTCTGTTATATCGTTATTGGTGTGTATTTGATAAAAACCTGTATTGCATTTCTATTGCAATATTGTATGTCAGTTTCGGATTTAATATATTAGCTTCTTTTGTAGCCTTCAAATTTAGGATTTAACAAAAAAGTGTCTGCAATGTCAAAATACTAAAAAAAACTAATACTTTTTTTTGGATATATACTTGAAGATACTTTTTTCTTTTTACATTTTAATGGGAACACAACTACATGGGGCACACTAAAAGTTTTGCACCTCTATCTAATCGGAACTTTTTGAATTTAGAATGTTATATTTTTGAAACGTTGCAACCTTCTGAGTAATAAAAAAAACAATTGGCGGAAAAACAATCTGTCAATTGTTTTTTTTATCACACATCAAAGTTCTACTTACGCAAAGAAAATAGAATTAAGTCGAAAAGATTTTAGAGCGACGATTTTTTATGATTTGAAAAGTTCTCTTTCTCCGCAAGACTGTGCCGCTCGTCTTCAAAATGCTTTTGCAAGAGAGACACATTGTTTGAGCACCGTGAGGAGATGGTTTGATGAATTTGAGCGAGGTAGAGTTTCTTTGCATGACAAACTTCGTAAACGGCGGCCTTCAACTGCCATCAACGAAAATAATGTGGCTACTGTTAAGCTGTATATTGAAAAAAACCTCCGGACTACCTATGAGACAATTCGAGGACTATTGGTTATTGGTATGAGCTAAATTCAGAATATTTTACATGAAGAATTGAAATATCGGAAACTTTATTGTCGTTGGATCTCTCATGAACTGACAGCGGAGCAGAACCGGGCTCGCGTGGAATGTTGCTCACAGATGCTACTGAAGTACGACAACAGACATTCTAGTGCTGTTTATAACATTGTCACAGGAGACGAAACATGGATTTATTGTTTTGAACCTGAAAAAAAACAGCAACCTTGTGAATGACTGAAAATGAGAACATGCCAGCTACGGGTCCCATCTGTACAATTCTACTTGAAGATCAAAAGAGTGTTAATGCCGAGTGGTATTTTACCATTTGTTTACCCAGGGTGTTAGAAAAAGTTCGCGAAAGATTACCCAAAATCCGCATTCTCCTACACCATGATAACGCTTCTTTACACGAGACTAACTAACAAAACAAAGTCATTTTTAGCTTCCGAAAAAGTACATCTCGTCACTCATCCTGCGCTTAGTCCCGACCTAGCACCATGTGATTTCTGTATTTTCCCCAAAATCAAAGATTTGTTGAGAGGTTTTACTTTTACGTAGAAAACATGTCTTTAGATCTGTGTTCCTCCTGTTTTAAAAAATGGGTCAGTCGAAAGAAAACAATTTAAAATGAAAAGCAATAAACATAATATTTTGGTCATAACATGTTGCTTTTTTAAGTTACGCTAATCTTATAGTGTGACTTACGTATCAGATAACAGTGATTTTTTTTTATTTATTTATTTATTCCCACATCAGTTAAGACTGATGTGGGAATAAATAAATAAATAATAAATAAATTTCGGTCTTTTAAACGAAGTTCCCGGAACTTCGTTTAAAAGAACGAAATTTATTAGATGGGTAAGAAAATCTGGTAAAACTGTCATTTAGCAGAACACTTTATTCCAATTAAAAAACCTACATCATGCATTTTTTTTAAATACTATCTCTTCGAGATCAAGTGCGTGTGTGTGTGAAAAATAAAGGTTATTTACTTTGTTCTCAATGTCGTTCATCCTATTAATATAATAAATGCGAAAGTTTGTAAGTATGGATGTATGGATGTTTGTTACTCTTTCACGCTCGAATGGCTGAACGGATTTGTCTGAAATTTGGAAGACAGATAGATTGTGACCTGGATTAACATATAGGCTATTTTTAATCCCGATCGCACACCGGGTTTCTGTGAAAACGCGGGCTAAGCCACAGGTAGCAGCTAGTATAATTATATTTTCGTAAGTTTTTCTTTGCCATAATTACAAAGTTTTTTGGTTAAAGTTTGAACATGTGTGATTTAAACTCTAATTTGCGCAGTATTTAGATATAAAACTTTTCTCTTTTTCTATCGTTTCATTGGAAAATACTTCGCAGATTTGATATACTAGCTTACATGTGTTTGGGATTTAAACATATGAACATTAATGTGTTTTACAAAACATTCAATAATTCCTGATTTAACGATTTATCACCCAGCATAAATCATTTTATTTCAATTTTGGTGATAACGATATATTTACAATATACTTTAATAATTATATTTTATTTGCTCGCGCTTCCATCCATTTTCTATACAAACGATTTTTTACAAAATATTCGCTTTATAATATTTCAATAGTATATCTCATACAAAATTTTAAATAAAAAATACGTCTCAGAATCGCTCTGGGCGATATGGTCGTCTCGCTGCTTTCTAATTAAAGGAGAGGTCACATTTCTGAACACTCTTTATACTATAGACCAAGTCAACAACTTACAAGCTCGTTGTGACGAAACGTTGTTAATTTAACCGTATTTAATATCAAATATTTTTTGATGAAAAAGGACTTACAATTTTAATGAAGGACTGGTAGTTAATACAAAAATTTAACACGCAAATTTCTCTTACACCATCTGTCATAGTAGATAAGAAATAAAATGTGTTGTTTTTAATTGTCTCAGTTTATTCTTCTTTAATGTCAATTTTTAATTTACGAAATCGATCACCAAAAATTAAAAATAATCTAAATGTGATTGTCGTATCCTATGCTAAAAGCTAGAATTACCGGTATACTCACATATGTACCAGTAATATTTATTGTATCTGTAGTTGACGGTTAACCACCTGTTTGTTCGCTATCTTGTAATATAAAACAATGTTTTTGGAAATTTCATAAGATATATCTAAACGTGATTACCATCAATTTCTATTTTTGAGGGTTTGTCTGTGGTTGTAAAGTTATTATAAGCATGAGACACATACGTTTTAGTAAATAAGAAAATGACACATTGTTCCAAAATATTACTTTAACAACATTTCAAAATCAATTTTACAAAACGCTTCTCTTAACACTTGGACTAAACAATTGCCCTGGGACTATACCCTCTTGAGTACTGCAAAAGATTACTAAAGTAAACAAATGTGAAGTTAATACTTTAGCCTGCTAGGAATATTATCAAGGAAAACTCTGAATAATATTGTACTTACTAAGCCGTTTGGGTGCGATAAACCTGACCATCGTTTTAGGGGAGTTTGTACGTTGGTTTATAGTAAAGTGTTAGCAACTTGTCCATTTACAATGCACTATGATTTTACAGATGAACTATGAATTAGCAAGTAAGTAATAACTTTTAATTCTTAATTTTATTATTTCAGCTAGTCCCTTAATGTTCAAAAAATGTGAATTATAGAAAACAAATATGCAACGTATTTACGATTTCACGTTTTTCTGTCACTACAGCGTCAGTGTTTGGCGTTATCATAATCAAATTTGGCCATAGGGCATTTCTAACATCTAAGTCTGATGTTGACATAGCATATTTACCTTTTTTGTGCCCTTCCATTTTTACAATAGTAATACTAATAATAACACTGAGTTTTATTGTGTATGAAAAGTCAATAATGCCTGATTTCTAGCAAACCTTTGGTAAATAACATATTTTGGATTCTGATAAAAAAAGTAACTAACAAAAAATATGTTTTCAAATACGTGTAGATCAGGAATCGGCTCGACCGTCTTCAACTCAACCAGCGAACAAAATTATAAAAGGCATTTTATTGCAAAGCATATTGGTCACTTACGATAACCTTCAGTGATTTCAAATAAAGCTTGCTCCAATAAATTTGGGGAGGGTAAAGTGAATACCGGTCTATATTTGTGGTCCGAACCACTGGACTGTGTTTGTTTTCACGTCGTTTTAACGTTAAAATGTTCATAATTATGATGTTGAAAAATATATTCGGGAAATTGAATCCGGAAAAATGAAATTTTCGTTTCAATTTAAACATAAATTCATCGTGGCATGCATTCCCGGATTGTGACCTCGTGGTGGTACAAACATTATACACTGCAGAGTTTTGGGAATTGGAATGTTTAATTATAGTTGTATTGTTTTTTTTTCTAAAAGTAAGAATATGTTCCAGCATCCCGTCCTTATGCTCCCGAAGGACATGTCTGTTTTATAAACAAACCTTTTTTTTATAATGCATCTTAATGCATGTTAAACGTGGAGATATTAAATTTAAATACGTGCCTTTTTTTTAATATTGGAAGGCAAACAAGCAGACGGATGTCCTGATGGTAAGAAATTCACGCCGCCTAGAGACATCAAAAATGGTAATGATGCGTTGCCAACCTGAGGCCGGGATGTTAGGCCTCGAGCAAAAGTAAGTTTACCAGCTACATTACCCTCTAACTGGAACACGTCAACGGCAAGCATTGACGTTATGACGGCAGGATTAGGTAAGGCGGTGGTACCAATTATTAATTATTATTATTATTATTATTTATAGACTTTTAATAATAATAATTAATTATTAGAATTATTATTTATAGACATTGACCAAAGCACTTCAAGGTTCAACCTGATATAGGTTCAGAGTAAAAATTGTATTACGTATGTGTTGCCAGCTGCTGTTGGCTGTATTTGTCAGACGGGAAAAGCTGAAAACCAGTATAGAGTTAGATTGAGCCTCACAAATACTGAGCTTTTCCTTGGCATACTCATGTTACTATACTCTGTCTCTATATCTTGCTATCACTTGTTTGT
>NJDC01001196.1:598851-612276 GCA_002245475.1 Calephelis virginiensis
ATACCGCACATTATGCTCTTTTTTTAGCTTAAAAGTTGACGGTGAGGTTCATGCCAATAGATATTAAGTTCACAATTTCCTTATACTTATTTCATTGGCTTAAAAAAATATACATTCAGTGGACTGTAACAGTGTAAAAATACTTTTACTAGTTTTGTTGCCGTTACTTTGATCGTGAAAATAAAACCCAACAAGAAGAAAAAGCTTGAATCGGTAATAATTGATGTAATTGAGAGAGTTAAACATAGCTTCAAATTCAAACTTGTAAAGAATCATCAAGAAAGTATTGATAAAGTACTTACTGAGCCGTTTTTATATTCTGAGCATATTCTCAGGAGCGCCTAATAAAATTAATTTAGAGCCCTCCTGAGAAAACAATTAAAACAACTTCTAAGTTAAAACGTAAATTCTCGTTACAGACAAAGACACAATGAAAACCAATTTTAATTCACTTTAAGGGAATTGGTGTTCTTTCCCGTTTAATTAGACTATTGGTTGCACCTGAGGCGAATCTTAGTGCTCGTCCGGCTGTCCGCGGCAAATTGTGTCTCCTCCACTTAATGGCGGCTGATATTACACCGTTGCATAATTAATCACGAAGATATAATATTCAAGGTAACAATAACGAATAATATTTCTTCTCTTGGCAATGAGATTCATTAAGATTGAACTTGCCATGATGCAAAATGGCCAACTATTTTTTCCATCAAAGATATTTCTTCTTCTATTAGCTCGATTTTGATAGCAAAGTGCACAAGGTTGTAAATTGTAACTTAACCTATAAATAAATAAAAAAAAATCAAATCGGTTTATCAGTTTTTGTGATGAATGACAAAGGTAAAGTAAGATGATTTGTTTCTATTTCATTAGACAACTGGTCCAAACAAAGCTCGAATATTAGTGATCGCGCGGGTCCTATCTATCGATGATAAGAACATCTCAAAATTTTCGTATTACTCCCAATTAATACATCAAAGTTATGTTTTTTGATAAGTGGA
Source organism: Calephelis virginiensis (assembly GCA_002245475.1). Lineage (NCBI taxonomy): Eukaryota > Metazoa > Arthropoda > Insecta > Lepidoptera > Riodinidae > Calephelis > Calephelis virginiensis. The sequence goes on from NJDC01001196.1 coordinate 599,850, forward strand.
AACCCATTTATTTGCTAAATATGTGTGTTGTTTTTATGTTATAAAATACTTATCTTTACTAACATATTCTACCACATTGTGGTGTTTAAATATTCAATAAACCTATTTTTTTAATCATATATTTTTGTTTTATTCATTTACTAAAACAATGAGAAACTGTATCATTTTAGCCCACTAATATAATTATTTTTGCCTAACTATAATTGTTTTCATTTCATAATTGATTTACACAATATCAGTTTTACATTCGAATAATTCAAATTATTGTAACCACAAGTGCTTTCTACTGATACATACTTAGTAACTTAATTTTACATGAAACATAAAAGTTTAAAAAATACACAAAATCATATCCACGTAAAAGATAAATTCACTGCTTCAAATAGTACTACTTAAAATCATCTTAGTACCGACCCCAAAGTTCAATTAATGGAGAACTTTTAAAACCAGCTTTCTGGGCCGGTTTGAGAGTTGTGAAGTTGGTAATAAACACAAGTAAAACGCATGTGTGAAACGCAGGACAAAATCTGAGAAAATATAAATATTAGGTCACTATTCAAACCGCGCTTCCAGCTTAATACTCGAATTGGGGACACAGTTCTATGTTCAATCAAGCGTTACTTTTCGGTGTAATTGGTGCCTCACTGGCAATTTCGTGCATCTAAGTATCATGCTCTAGTGTGCCTGCTAGATATTAGATGGGGGCTAGTTCTTTAGTTAATATTAACTCACTATACTAACAGTGTTATTGTAATTAAACCAATCCTACAAATATTATAAATGCGAAAGTTTGTACGTTTGTTTGTTTGTTACTCCTTCACGCAAAAACTGCTGAACCGGTTTTCATAAAACTTGGCACACAATTATCATTATAAATTATGTTTAAAATAATATTTATTTTATACTTTGTAAGAGATGAGAGAAATGAAACGTAAGAGTAAAACATAACTTTAAAAATCCTTATTCCAGAAGTTGTTAAAAGTGGCTGCGATGCTCGCAATATATTAGCTGTAGTCTTACAAAAAACTGATGGCAAACTTTTTCAACTAGGCAAAATTTAGTCAGCAAGTTTGTCAGTAAGTGTTACTTCTATTGTACCTATGCCTTTTACTTTGGGAATACGGGCATGAATATGCTTTTTTTTAAAAAAAGATCCCTGTAATCTAAAAACAACGCTCCATATAATTGCGACTTTGCAATTAACAGATCTGTCAAACGTTGCAAAAAACTATGACACAAAGAACTGTTTTTGTTTTCTATTAAATAAATATTTTTTACCTATTTAAAATAAAGTATCTTCACACCCATATCCCCGAAGAGGTAGGCAGAGGCACAACCAGTGTACCCACGACTAGCCGAAGACACTAAGTCCCACAATGTGATAGGTGGCAAGCCTATCGCCAACCGGGCACATATCCAATCCCGAGCAACATTTTTTTTACTAGAAAATTGGAAAAACCCCATTCTCTTTTTGTTGCTCGACCCGGGACTTGAACCCGGGACCTCATGCGGTCAAGTCCAACAACTGAACCGCTAGACCACAGAGGCGATACCTCTACCTACCTATTTAAATTTTTTATAACACAATGGCCGTAGGTACATAGTATATTTGTACTGAATTGATTTATTTTTTAAGTTTTCATACTTATTATGTATATGAATAATGTTACATAACATATTAAGAATATTTGCTAGTTCCACATTAATCCTATAGTAATTTTACAGTAGTATTTTTGTTTTTTTTCTGTACCATTTCCTAAAACTATGTTTAAAGAGTACCTTTTTTGTTAATTTAAAAGTTCCCATCTATCATTTATGGAAATATGTGTAGGCAATTGAAGGACATCAGCTCATTTGTAAGGAACGGAATGGTCATTTAAACCTATATGGATATTTATTTCACTTTGAACATAATATGTAAGACGTTACAGTGAAATACTAACAAATGTTGGTAGAACTGAACTGGTCTGGTGATAGAGCTCGAAGGTAGGAGAATTAACTCTGAAATATCTACTGGTAACCCATAGACTTTGGTCTCATTCGATTCGCCTTAATTAAACCTTTTTATATTTTCTGACGACGAGGACCTGATGACAAAGACGTAATTAATGAACTGGAAGGTGGTCAATAGTTATGGTATGAGGTATGTTTCGTAATCATTGCAATTCTTCTATATCGCATAAAAAGACGTTTGACTTGTTTGTGTGTAAATATGTGTTTGTAAAGTAGTAGCTCAAAAACAATAATTATGACGCGTTGTTTCAACCCTCGACGCAAAATGGGGGGGTTTTATTAACCCCTTTGGAAAACGAGGGGTGTATTAAGTTTGACATCAATCAATAATTTGTACACCACTAGGCTAGGAGTAGTCGTTCTTTAATGATGTATGTATTTTCAAAACGTTGATTGTCCCTATTTGTACAGTTAAATAAATTGAAATTTAAATTCAATTTTCTGAAAGTGTTCAAACAATATTTAAATACAAAAAGAAGATAAAACGTTAAACAGCCATCCTAAAACACCTTAAACGTTACATACATCTGTTAATTAAGTGAAAATTGCAACAGAACGAGTCACATACAAAGCCAGTTGAGCGTTACGTTGAGAGGTTGGCGCTCAAAGCAATCGCATTAGTGATCTATTGACATCGGCCTATTTAATTCTCGAGAACGAAGTGCATCGCGCTGCCGCGCCGCTAACTCTCTGTCAAACGTTGCAAAAACATTGTTTGCTTTTTTTTTTTTTCATATGAAATGTAGCTTTATTAAAATTTCAAATTTAAGCTATCACAACAGCAAAATTCTGTTTTGTTTCACCGTTCAAACACTGAACTAAAATTGATCTTCATTAAGAAATTGAAGATCCGGTGTCAAACGTAAGTTAGGTACGTACTTGTTATTCTGATCGCACAGGTGGGTCTTGCGAAAAAAAGGATGCGCGTCCTAGGCTACTACTAATTTCGAAAACTAGTATAAAACAAAATCATTTTCCCCTATCTGACACTATTTGTGCATTCTTAAATCTTTAAAACTACGAAATGGATTTTGATGCGGTTTTTTTAATAAATAGAGTGATTCAAGAAGAAGGTTTGTACTAGGAAGTTGAGACGGGATGCTAGTTTCGAATAAAACTCATTTGGCCTGAATATTCATAATTTTCCATATACAGTCAAATATTGCCCTTGAATTTAAAGTAACAATTTAATTTTGATTTTGAGATGAGAGAATATTTGTATCAGACAGAATCTGAAACCGTATTCTTCATAATATTATATTGTTGACATTCCTGAGAGGTATTATTTTTCTTTTTTAAAAAAATTGTTACAATAATTTTCCTAAAACCATTGAACTGAAATCGTAGGCTCTTATTTCTAAGCTCAGTTGTAGGGTTGTTACTTATTACAAACAACAATTGCTAACTAAGAACTAACAAATTATTTTGTACTTTTTCTATTAATTTAACTACCATTATTAATATACAATTTTCGTCAAAACTTTTATTTATGAAATCAAGAAAAAACAAACTATGTAAAATCCAATACACTTAAAGGCGAGTCCATTTTAATATGTGTCAATGTTCCCGCCCGCGGCCGACCTCCGCCATTGTTATTCAATACCTTCATGAAATATGTATCCACGCCGCGCTGAAAATTCACTATCTATTTATATAATATATTAGTTTTCTTGGGCACAACCAATAATATTGATTATTTCATAACATTTGATGCAGAGTAATAAGCATTATTTATTATCTAGTCAATATTATTAAAAACGATATGGGCCCTGAGTCCAATAATCATAAAACTTACGCTATTATTATTTTTAGCTTTTTTATGAAATATCTCAATATTTGTTTTCAACTAATAAAATCGGTTCGGATCTTCTGCTAAATTTACTTTAAGAAAAAAATATGTTTTGATAAATTCGGTTCCTCTGATATATTTATTATTAAAGAAAGTTGCGGGTCGACCGGCGTTTACATTTTTTGAATAGTTTTGCTGGGTAAAAATTTTGTTTATCAAAGAATATACCCTCACATCTTACATTAATTTATACTTATAAAATGACATGACTGATTCATCATCGCCGAGCAAAAGCTGTTCGAGTTACAGCCACGAAATTTTGCGAGTAGGGTCGTTTTATTAAGTAGACACTCACTAATGACGTAATTTTGGAAATTTCACTTCTAAAGGGGTTCAATTGTGGTTAAAATTTTGTATGGAAGACCGTCATTTTTAAGTCAGAAACATACTTTATTTTTGAGCTATTAAACAAAAATGAGTCGATACATATTTAAGCGTTTCTGGAAATTCTACTCCTAAGGGGGTGAAATAGGGGTTTAAAATTTGTATAAAGGTGAAACTGCCACGCGAGCGAAGCCACGGGTAACGGCTAGTTTTGTGAATATAATTTGAAAATAAATTGGTTAGATTATATTAAACATGATGTGGTGTTTGTTGGTTTCCGAGCAAACTTTGTATAGGGATTTTTTATTTGTATATTTGTAGTATAAGTTAACGAAGGTTACGAGGAAGTATGCTGCTCTCATGACGCCAAGAGACAACCGCCATGGTAAAACCCATCCGAGCGAGATGCCCAGCTCTCAGTAACTTAGTGAGTAGTACCTAATAGTAAAATTAGTGTTTTTGATGTTTTCAAAACAATAGCAGTGTCAGTTCGGATATCCTACATCCTCAGAACTCAAGAAGGCCGATAACCAAATCCAATCCCAGCCAACTCACCGCTGTTGAAAGTTGGAACTAATTAATCCATCCAATGCAGCGGAAAAGCATAGCTCACCGTCGCTTGTTCCGGGAATATCATCGCTAACTTTACCAATAATTAAATACACTGGAATTTAGTTACAATAATTGCTATTGTTAAACAACTGTGTTTTGTTTCATAACTTTAGAAATACGTTTACTCGAGTGACGTTTAGCTTAAGATAAATATCATTTCATTTTTATGTTAATTTTATTTTTGGCTTTCCATTATCGTTTATTATCGCCTGATTTCAGTAACCAATTTACAGACTAGAGATAGACCTATTGAAGAAGAAGGATTAATATCAATGATATCTACTTCTTCTTTCTTTATTTTTTTTTAAATAAATAATGACGCTTGTAATATTAAAATAAGTACAAGTAGTAGTAAAAATTAAAATAAGTACATTGTGTTAAATATTGAAATATAATACAAACATTTCATTTGTATAAATTCGCCTGTTTACTAGTAAAACATAATTAATGCATTTTTTACCAAAATTAGTTACAAAAACAGTTCTATGTAGCTTTCGACGCTCCTTCACCTGGTAAAATTCAATAAGTGCTGGGACTGTTAAACACGAAGATAGTTAAGGTAAAATGGGTAGTGTAATAAAATATTAATTACAGTTCTAATGAATGGATGTAAATCTACTTAAAGCTGTATTCAAGCAAAGCAAATACAAATACAAGTACTTGTAGGTCTAGTGACTACTTGATAACTTTGTTTGGGATAAATTAAAATGATTTAAGCGAATTAATTTACTTTTTTTAGTGAATAAATAAATAGAAATATATATAATAGATAGCTATAAACATATTTATTATTTTCCAGTGAAATGTGATATCCATATTTATTGTTTTTATCTGTAAATGAGATCATGCAGTTTCTGCACTTCTGGGTCTAGCAAAGAATGGTTCAAATTCAGGTATAGTTTCCATTTTTTAATTACAGGTAAAACCAATTAAGTATATACCCTTAGTCAATAAAATACTATTTCATTGGTGAATCTTTGCGAGTTATGTTTTTTTTCAAATCAATATAAATAAACTTTAATAGTTTGTCTTTCATTGTGTTTAGTAAATTTTATAGTAATCTTTTAAAATTATTGTCAAAAATTAATTTCAAATCGAAATATCTCAGTTCAACAAAATGTTCATGTATATCATTTTACAAACAAACAAACGAAATATTAATTAAATATTTGCACACCACAATATGTTACTACTTGTACTACAGACTATGTTGGTAAGGTAAAATATTTTTAGAACCAATTAATAAACATATTCCTTAAACGTTTAACGTTTTTTGTTAATGAAAACTAACAGTGGTTGCCCGGTTTGCTCTGCTGCTCGCTTATCTTAATTAGGTTATTGGTATTAAAAGATTATTTAGCTTTACTATTGTTCACTTCAGACAAACACTACTAGGTACTGTTACGAATCGAACACGTCATGACTTGTCGATTTGTCTCATAATAAGTATTAGGGACTCTTTCCACAAAGTTGTTAAACAAAGAACAATTGAGATTTACTTCTTTTATCAACTGGGATTCTCTATTTAAGGAATCAATATATTAGTAAATAGACAATTTCTTAATGAATATATTCACAAACATATGAAAAAACCCTTGCACTGTTTCACTTAATAGGTACCTATATATTTTTTTTAATTATGAAATAATGTTAGCCAACCGGTTTCGCTTTTACAGCATCTTCAGGGCTATGTTTAATGGAGTTATGTGTAATCGAGTTTCACCTAGTGCCAAGGATGGAAACAATTCAAATATCACATTCGACTCGTTTTTAAACTTTCATAAAATAAGCTAACGTAATAAGTTGCCAATTAAATAACTCTAAAGTCATTTAAAGTGTAGGAATTAAAATGGTATTGTCATTTCGTATATCGCCGTAGAATTGAATACTCTAGTGACCGATTCGAGTTCAAGCTAACTCACCGCTGTTGAAAGTTAGAATTAATTAATCCATCCAATGCAGCGGAAAAGCATAGCTCACTGTCGCTGCTGTTCCGGGTTAATATTATGCGACACTCCATCGGTAATTAAGCGAGTTAAAGTAATTGTAATAATTGTAGATACTTTAGTACAATCAGTTTTTTGTAGACCAAATATATAAAAAAATTAAACATATCAAAATGGCGAAGGACGCGACGAGTGGTTTTGTTTCCCGTGTTCGGATTCTATTTGTGATCTGGTCGCGGAGGTGGGAGGTGGGAACTTTTTTTTTTTAATTGTTTTTTATGATATTGGAAGGCAAACAAGCAGACGTATTTCCTGATGTTAAGAAATTCACGCCGCCTAGAGACACCAAAGGTGGTAATGGTGCGTTGCCAACCTGAGGCCGGGATGTTAGGCCTCGAGCAAAAGTAAGTTTACCGGCTGCCTTACCCTCCGAACCGGAACACGTCATGACGTTATGGCGGCAGGAATAGGTAAGGCGGTGGTACCAATCCGGGCGAGTCGCTGCTAAACTCTACCACCTAGTAAAACTTTAGCTGGTAGGGTTGTCACATGTAAAGAACGTGACAATTCATATTGTTTCCCAAACTCTTCCTATATTCGTGTTCTGGTCGCGAAAGTGGGTGGTGGGAACGTCAGTTAGGCTTGTCACATTCTATGTCATTTGGAGGATTATTTGCCACAACAGTTACACTGTTTACGCGGAATTAGAAAAAAATCCGCTTATTATACATCTGTTATAATGGATTTCCACAATTCAATAAAATATGTTCACAATTATGTTTCAATTACCTGTTTAGTACCACTAACAAAGTTGTTGTAAGAGCCATAACCGCAAAAGTGATGCGTCCGAATATGTGGCGGTTTGTTGTCCTACCAAACAGCGACTAATTTTGACAACCTCTTGATGTTATGTTTTTTAGTTTTATAATTGTTTATGAAAACAAATTGACAAAATACTTATGAAAGTTCAAAGCATTTGAACTCAAATTAGATGTTTTGTAGAACAGTAGTACAAGTCAACAATACAAATATGTAAAGAAACTAATATGTTAGTACTATTTGTAATATTAAAACTGACTTTGCGTATATTGGAAATTCACCAAGGATCGACTATAGCAAGTATAGAAAACGTAATTTGAAAGTTTACTAGATTCATTTTGTAACATAATGATTGTTAATTCGTTTCAGGTACAATGAAAAAACATACGGCTACATATATAATTGTAATTATTCATAATTACGTTTTTGCACTAATATATGGTTTAGCGGTTAATAAAAGCAACGTTGTCCCGGATTGGATATGTGCCCAGTTGGCTATATAGGCTATCGCTTTAAGGGAATTAGTATCATCAGCTAGTCGCAGCTGCCTTGGTTGTACCTCTGCCTACGTTACCGTGCCTCTGAAGATGCGTTATAGCAATAGTAGAGGAGTCCAAAAGGGGATATTTGGAGTAACTCAGGCGCGTCAGATTAAGATATGGGAGATACCATGTGCCATTGTTAAAGATCACCATTATGTATCAAATCTTAAATAATATCTTATTTATCAAAATAGATATTACTCTCCACTATTTAATTGACAAAGTGCATTGGGTCCACATGACGCTAGAGTTACTACACATATAGCGTCGCGGACTCCCCTACTACAAACTGATCATCTTTCGATTAATTAGCATTTGGATCTAACAATTGAAATAAATAAAATCTTAAAATTTTACGATGACGTTAATATATGTTAATTGTTACGTAATCAATTTTGGAGAAATGAAATAAGTCAGTAACTTATTTCCTTTAATCTAATAAAATAAATAAACAGGCGAGTGGTTCTTCTGATTATCGCTACAACATAACCGGCATTTAAGTGCGTAATTCTACTGACTATTCTTCATTCCACTACTAAACATGGCTGGTCGAGCACTGACGCTAATCTAATAGAAACGGTAAGGCGATCGTGGTTATTTGGGCGAACAGCTACATATCACTGTACCACCTAGTTATGACATATTGCACTAATGGAATAATACTGTACCTATATTATTAAATCACCACCAGCAGGCAGTATCTTCATATCCAGATGTTGAAAAATAATCCTATTAATATTATAAATGCGAAAGTTTGTAAGTATGGATGTATGGATGTTTGTTACTCTTTCACGCTCGAATGGCTGAACGGATTTGTCTGAAATTTGGAAGACAGATAGATTGTGACCTGGATTAACATATAGGCTATTTTTAATCCCGATCGCACACCAGGTTTCTGTGAAAACGCGGGCGAAGCCGCAGGTAGCAGCTAGTACTAAATACTATTTAATTTGTAAAAGCGTAAATATCTATAAGTCAAAGCAAATAGTTGAAATGTTTCCACAAAATTACCCCCCAATATATTTCACTGAGCAATAAATCAACCAGTCACAATTTTAAAAAATGTAAAAGGCGTGCAATTGTTCGGGCCATAAATAAAAATTGTTACGAAAACACCTCAGCAGTTTTAATATTTTAATCCGTGGCGCGCGAGAGCATAAATTTTGTTTGACTGTTTGATCATGGCCCCAATTTTGCACTCGAATAGAATTTTTAGCAAAAGGCAAAGTTGAAACAAATAAGACCAAAACAAATGTTTGTTCGACAAACAATCGCCATTAATTAATTTAAAACGCGGAAAATTTAATCACATTATATTCATCTCTAGAAATCTAATGTTTAACCAAATTAATTATTATTTTTCACTTCACGTTATTTGTCTATAAGTTATGGCTTTAATTAGAATTTGTATTCCTTTCAACACAGAATTTATTTAAAAGTGATAGTGCCTGAACACCAATGTTAATCGTTTACAAAACAAAACACTTTTGTAATAATAATGTTTTTATTTAAATTCGAACAAGTGTTCAAATTAAATTTGAGTATTTTTTAAAATGGTTTTTTCAAGCAACGAAATTTTTTTAACAAATTAAGACAAATATTGTGTGTGTACTACACAGTTGTTTCGATTAAATTAGTATATTTTTTCAATAGACGTGGTTTCGAATAAAACGGTGTCCGAAAAAAAAAGGAAAAACCATAAAAAACAAAAAAAAATTGGAATTCAACGTATCAGAAGAATAAGTTTTAATATATAAGAAGATTAATCTAGTAATAGAAATTAGTATAGTAGTGCAGTCAGACGAGTCTCAAATTATCCTCAATCTTACCATCAAAAGATCTGTCTTCTTGTTTGCATACATACAATCCATAAGCGCATGCAAATATAAACCCCGCAAATACTAATCTACTAACATCCTTTGAGGCTAATGTTGTAAACCAGGTACTAGGAAAAATTGCTTCGGAAAGCAGCATTAGTAATACGATACGAGAGTCACAGCAGACTTGCACATTTGCTTGCACAGTCGTACACAGCGGCAAATGTTTAAACAAGCATAGAAAAGCGTTTATTTGCACCCCGCTCCGAGACATGGCTGCGCCAACAAAGTTAACGTCATCTAGATTGGTTTAATTATACTAAGTGAAGTCCGTATGAATATTTCTTTACTTGGTCAGACTCTAACAAAGTATGATTTTGTATAAGTTCCATTCGAATTTTACTGGGAGTTTCGAAATTAATAATGTTTTAAATACCTAAGCAAACATGTGAAATCAGTAATAATATAGTGCATCAATGTAATGAGATAAATTTGTTTAAATTATTAAAGATTGAATTTTTGTTTATGCATTACAGGAAATGTTTTGGAAAGGAAACGAAACTAGAATCAACTGAGTAGTACCTAGCATTCTACTACCTGGTTATAAGTAATTTACGAGAAACAAATTGAAATCGACTCAGTAGTAGCTAACACTTTCCCCACATAACTGTATATGAGTGACTGCACACATATTTGAATAATCTAGTGACAACAGTTAGGCGATAGGGTTGTCGCAATTCAAGGCAGAATTTTTTTATTTTTCAATTATAATAGTGCTAGTAAATGATTATTGCAGCACAAATGAACGTTACATTGGATAGCTTTCACCTACATGTCCATAAGAAAACACAATTACTATGAAAACAAATTCTAAATTCTTCTAACATAGAGAAAAAAATTATAAAATGTGAAATCCATTTTGTTGCGGAACTATAATATTCAATTCAAGAACTGAAATCTACATCTAGTTCACAAAATAAGAATGCAAATCAAAGAAATTACCCTTGTACATTGCTGACCAATAATAAAAAAAAAACGTATATTAATATAGATATACCGAAAAAGCTATAATATTTGTCACAGGAAATACCCTCTATTTACCCTACAGCTATCCGGTCAAAGGGAACTCATTGATTTCGTACCAGAGCATATCCTTTGATACAGTACTTGTGTACTCAGGGTTCATAGCAAATAACGTTTATTTAATATTTGTTTGCCCCACGCCACTTCTTACATACAATATGAGTTTCGGTAATAAAGATTTTACTTCGTTATTTTTTGTTATCAAATTCTGTTTAGGATTAAAATGTTTTGTGAGATTGAATGTAAAATAAATAGACAAGTTCTGTTACACATACAGTGTGCCAACAGACAAACAGACAAGGTGTACAAATAATTTTAGAGAATTGAAAGTAACCTGGTTTTCAGTAATAGATTTCGAGGTTGCCTTTCCAAGGCTAAGTAGAAATAATAAAGCTCTTCCTAAGTTAGTTTGTCATCCATTCAACCCTCCGAGCAAATACATGTGGAGTGTAGTCATTAATTCTTTATCAAAGTTAAATCGCACGAAAAAGCCCAAAGGATAGTAGGTACTAGTTCGGGCCAGTAGACGTAAGATTCTATGACTTAGATGGATAAAAGCTTATTCCTTTCTTTTGGAAGCTGCCTGGCATGTGAATACTGGCTTTAACCTTCAAACAAACTCGAGTCTAATTTATAATTAACTTTTTTGATTAATTTCATATTTGTAGACATCAATAATCTCAGAACTGTCATATGTTAAGATGATGAGTAGTGAGTAGGTAATTGATAACTTTTATTGTAGGATAGCCACGATAAATATTTAAAGTAACCGGTTCCGTTAATTGCAGCATTCTTACTTTCTTACATTCTTGATTTGAAATTAAGCTTTTTTGATTGTAAGTCCTAAGAATATTGTAATTAGCAAAACCTTTTCTGTAACCATTAAAATTGTCACAAACCGCGTAAAAAGTTTTACCTAAGTAACATTAAAGGCAAATTCTAAGGGTTTTAGATGAAAAACTTTTTACAAAATTTCTGTTCTACCTATAATTTCTGTGTCTAAATTAATGCGTGATTCGCATTTATTCAACATGCAGGTATGATAGGTTGTTTTCAAAAACTATAACCATTTTTTTAACTTTTTTAAAACTATTTTATAGGTATTTTGGTTATGAAAATGATACTACATTTTACTACTACATTGGTGCCGATTTTGTTGTGTCACCGCTAAAGCTAAACTAACTTAAAAATTTTCTAATATTAGCTTATTTTTAGACAAATGGTATTCTGTTGTCACCGTAGTTCTAAAATTTCTTTCTAATTTGACAGTACTAAGACGGCGATAAATTGAATAGATAGTGATGTCCCTGTATATACACACGCTTTACATTCCATTATCGACAATGCGTCCGAGTGAGAATGAAAAAGAAATTACTTGAAAATGAGTAGTATTTTAAGATACAATTATATATTTTCTTATCT
>NJDC01001196.1:625307-646362 GCA_002245475.1 Calephelis virginiensis
AGACCGCTATTTGTGTACTACCATAGATCTAGTAGTATATTACATCTATTTCAATCTGTTAATCATGTCACTTACAACCATAGAAATAGGAATATAGAGGTCAATGCTGACAGCATATATCTACATATATTTACTAATTCTACAGTCTGATAGTGTTCAATAAAATGTTCTTATAATAATAATGTTACAGAAATTTCACTATTTTCTAATAAAATATATATTTTCTAAATAAAATACTTTCTAATAAATAAATAATAAGTAAAATTAAAATGACGCTGAACAACATTGTAAACATGCACTCAGTTGGACGCGTCATCGGAAAAAAGGATCATATGGCTTTTAAAACGTCGGTGTCTGTTAGCGATTGCTATAATCTGACACTTCCGTTATAAATCCAATTCCGGCTCCCAACAATGCACTGTTCCACATCAATTTCAAATAAGAGCAAATTGCGAAAAACAAACTACAAATTCAAACACGAACAACAGATCTAACAGTAAATTACACTGTGATCCAGTTCAACTGGGATTATTTGTTCGGATGCAATCTCTTCCTTGCGTATATGATTAAAACATTGCATAGACTATCCCGATGGGAAATTATCGGGCGAACGCACTGCATAATTAGAAAGGAACCCTGGGATGATGGGTGTTTTTAACTCATCAGAATACAAAGCTCTTTATTAGTGATGATACTTTCTATAGTATCTGTTTACCCAACTATTACTTGACTTTGGAATATGGATTTTGGAATAAATTAGTTATTTTTACTTGAAAGTGGAAGAGACATGTTTTATAAGTGTTTTGTGTTACCCGCATGTTCGTATGCGTTTAAATACCACAAAAACTTCTCTTTAATTTACCTTTACAGAATAAAAGCTAGAAGTAACTAAATAAAAGCAACATGAAGAAAATAGAGAACAATTGCATTTACTAAATGAGTTTGTTGCATGCATTGTTTTAAAACACTCAAAAGGTTTTCGAACCGTTTGTTTAATCAAAGTGGACATTCTCACAAATAAGTACAGCAAAGAAAATAGAAATAAGACAATATTTTACATATTACTCACATGCGCAATTTCAATTATATGTTAGTTGCAAATATGGCCGCCACTTTGTAGAATATAAAATTAATTTTGCATTTTTATGAGCGGTTTTCACAAAATGGATGTTGAGAAAGAGAATGTTTAAGTCTGTGTTGGCATACGTACTTTGAAGAAGAATTTTATTTGAATTCGATTCAAACATTTAGAGTGGCGACAAAGGAAATACAGTTATTTTTTCTAATAACCAAGTGGCAGTCCAGGCTGCATTTTTAGTAGTCTTGCCGGCGGAAGGTATTTGCTAGCGGAAATTTTATTTCGCCATCTCGAAAGACTAAGATTTTCTATAACGTTGAAGGCAGGAAGTTGTACAATAAAATATTGTATAGCTTCCTGTCTTTACTATTTTATCCGAAGTTCAAGAAGGTTCTGGTTTCTTATCGTAATAAAAACATTCCACCAATAGACCCCTACATTTGTATTTGTGAATTCCTAATCTACTTTACTCTGATGTATAATAATCAATAATTTACTTTGTACAAATTACACAGAATTGGGTATTTTATATAAGAACAAAAATTGGATGTCTAAACATTTTTTTTGCAATATAGATACCTACAACGTTATGTACACACATCAAAATACAAAATGTTTTATAATTTACAATATTTTTTACCAATTTAATATAATTTTACATTTTTTAAGTTAAAATTGAATTTATGTATGTGTTTTTTCTCGAAATATATAAATACAGCTAAATTTTATGCATTATAATAATATATAACATTTATAAATCAGAAAATTGATTGGTTTCAACATGTTGAACACTAACTAACGCTTCATTTACACTTTGAAACTACCAATAGTATACTCAGTGCTCTCATATATGTAGAAACTTAACAACTCAAATTGTGACACTTTTTGTAACATCACATCTAATCTTTACAAAAATCTATAGGTACTTTTTAATATTAAACATAAATACTTACACAAACGTTGCAATACATTTTTCACTATTTATGTCGCAGTCTAGTTACACAAGAGAAGACAGAAGATATGTATTATTATTATCAATAAGTTACGTTCTCTCTTAAGCACAAATTTACTTTTATATAATTCACTTCCATAGTAACTCAATCATGATTTATTGTGTCGAAATTCGAACGCGAGATCTTTTGTAAATTAACATTATGATTACTTTCCTCAATAATATGCTCAATATCTAATCAGATATTAGATATAAAGGCTTTATGTGTAATTAAGTTCAATTACAACAATCTTAGGAGCTTAGCTTAGTTATAGTAATCAGTTACTACGAAGCAAACTAATCTAAGTTTGTATGAACAAAGATAATTAAAAATGGAGCAGAGAACAATTAGTATTGACTATCCATAGAAGACTTTTACAGCGCACGATCAGTGTCTTGTAAAATTTTAATTATTTTTGAACTTAAGTTTTACTGTTTTATCACTTAAATATACTTACCAATTTAATTGATGATATGTGTGACAATAAGCAAATATAACATTGAAGTAATAAATTTTGTTATTATTATTTAAGATTTTATTATGTTATAATTACTTATTATAAAATTAGTAAAATTTTACATATAATTGAACACTTAATAAATTGTAGCAGCGAGGAAATCTATATTATTATATCTTTATTATTAGAATTACATAAAAATAGCGAAGCTGTTCTTACCATAGTAGTTTTATTAAAGTAATAGTGCTGCGAAGTGTCTCGTCTTGGAAGGGATTCACCGTCTTACCTATTCCTGCCTCTGCAATGACAGTATCATGTACCGGTCCGAGGACGGTGTAGCCCGTGGACTTGCACAATTGACCTAATACCTCGGCCACGACAGAAACTTTCTTGCAACATCTATATTGTCTATAAGTCGGGGTTGTCTCTTCCCATCATGAAAGCCGTGTGTTTAATCGCTATCTTAGCACAAAAAATAGCTAGTATAACACAAATACAACGATTTATATGTCGTATATACGAAATAGCAAAAGGAGCATACGATAAATCGTATAGTCTTAATATCGTATACAACAAACCATGCTAGGTTTACTAACTTTTTGATTGATGACCCTTGGAGACACTTTTTCCAATTCATCATAGTTAATTTTATTGAAGTGTCACGTGTGGCCAATAGGATGAATTAACGAAGGTGTGTCTGTGCCCTTAATGCAGATAGCGGGCAATTTGCTATTTACTAATGGTCTTTAGTTAGTCATCAAGGTATTTTTAAAAATGTAACAATTTTGAATGGTTGATTTTTGGTAAAATTAATGACGTCTTTATAAGCCAAAATGTTTACGTAGCAACCAAAAATACTTAATGAAAACGACCATTATTTTTTACATTAGTAATTTAACAATCGTAATTTGATAATGTTTATTATAAAACTTTGATTCATATTACAGAAAATACCTTCGCTGTCACAAAGAAATCACTTTAGGTTTTCTAATGTGAGAATACCACTAAGAACTCTTTAGAAGTAAAAATAAATTTAGCTAATGCTGCTAGTGAGATAATTCTCAATCACGTCATAATAAGTTAGGCAGCGCTGACGGTTATTGCGTACAAGTAAAAATTGTCAAACCTAAAATTCGATGTGGAAATTTTGATTATCATTTAATCTGTATGTAAATTTAATGTTGATAAAGTTACAAAAAATTAATAGTTCTTCACAAAAGCTAACATAAACACACACACAAAGATAATGAAAGATGCACGAAGCACAATATTCGCATGTGAAGTCTAGTGAAAAAAAAAACAAAAAAAAAGGGACTGACAATCTATTACTGAATGCAAATACCTCCATAATATATCAAACATTTTAACGCTTTATTACCATATAACATTTTACACTACAATATGATGAATCTATTGTCTTAAATAGGCAATTCCTAATGAAGAAGCCCTTTCAAACATCCTTTTGTCTTGGAGACTGAGTTTTAGAGCTCATTAAATAAACGGGTAAGATTTACAATCGGCTATTCTGGATTGTTAACATTCGCCATTTTGTTTTACTTTTGTGTTTAACTGACTTATTAATAATGTTCCTACAAATAATGACCTAAGTTTGGATTCAATGCTTTGGGTAAACATTTTATAGGGATAAATTTTAATGAAATCAAAAGTGTTTCTTTGGAGAGATACGAAGTGTTTTACAGGAATTATTAGTATTGTGCTTCAAACACATTTGGAATTTTAGAACTTCTTAATGTTAATAGCGTTTAATTTTGTAGTTTTTTGTTATGTATTTTTTTAATGAAAGTACCTGTAATTTCGTCTGAGAGACTTTTACTTTTTTAAGACACTTTTTTAATATATATACCTAACATATCTGCAGTTCTACAAACGGCAAGCGATGTAAAACATATAAATATGTTACGTAAGTGTTTAGCATTAAAATTAATAATTTTATAACTTACTCACCAATAATGCGTGCTTTTTTTATTTGTCCATGAAATAAAGATGTCTGAACTTACCTGTAAAAAATAAAAAAAATAAAGACACAAGAAACAGTTATTGGGTTTTAAAGCAAATAATTGCGATCTTAATAACTTGCAGCACAAAATGATTTATGTTTATAGTGTGTAAGCCGTTTTAACACTAAATCGTATACGGGTATTACAGCTTAATGCGATTAGTTGGTGTAATAATGCCTTATAAGTGGAAAACAGGAAGTGAATTTACAGTTGAATGCTTTTTATTACTACACTACAGTGTTAAATATTGTGAACCATATTATTAATTAATAAAAAATCATAGACGTTAATATTATATGGGTTTGTACCGAACGAACGAACATTAACGAAATGATAGATGATTTATTCTCCATCCATTTGTCTATTAATTACATAACTTTGTTTTAAAGTATTAATTAAGAGCAATAAAAGGCAGTCTAAAAAGCAAATTTTTCATTTCGCCAAAAGGTTGTACATGTAGGTATAGTTAGCACAAACTCTTAAGATTTTTTTTTTGTGAAAAAATAATAGCAACGTTTTAAAAATACCTAACCAATTAGCTACATTAACCATTATACGACAAAGTTTAGAAAAATCTCTTTTGTGGTATAGCGGACTTGACTTCTTGAGGTTCCGGGTTTAATACCCATGTCGGGCAACAATAAAACTAAAACACTTTATGTGAAAACTTAAAATACAAATTGTAGTTTCAGTTTTCTAATAGAGTTGCCCGGGATTGGATATGTAACCGTTTGGCGATAGGCTTGCCACCTATCACATTGTGGGACTCAATGTCTACGACTAGTCGTGGGTGCCCTAGAAATGCCTCTGTCTACCTCTTCGGGGATATGGGTGTCAAGATACTTTTTTTTTAATACAATAATGTACATATCATTTTTTAAGATAAGTTGTTAGTCACTTGCTATTTTTTTCTGAACAACCTGCTTGGTGTACCCAACCAAAATACTATCATATGCAAAATTAATAGAAGAAGGCGTTACTTTGCGGAAATCCATACTTAAATCTAAATAATGCTATCATATGCTTTGATTGACAGAACTCTATTCTTTAAATCGTCCAGTTTGATTAAACGTTACATTTCTGTAAAAAAATGAATTGGTCATCGCATCAAGCAATTGTTATTTTTTTATAAAAAAGTTTTGAAACGATGTTAATATTATTAAACTAGATATTTCAAAGTTAAAGAAAAAAAAAGAAAACAATGGATTTTACGCTAAATATGCCACAATCCAATTCGAATTCAATGTTTATAGTTACTCGTATGATAGAACAACGTCTATCAATGTGCGTGGTTTTTATTGGTAAATTGAAAAAAAAACACATCCTATTAATATTATAAATGCGAAAGTTTGTAAGTATGGATGTATGGATGTTTGTTACTCTTTCACGCTCGAATGGCTAAACGGATTTGTCTGAAATTTGGAAGACAGATAGATTGTGACCTGGATTAACATATAGGCTACTTTTAATCCCGATCGCACACCGGGTTTCTGTGAAAACGCGGGCGAAGCCGCAGGTAGCAGCTAGTTTTAAATAAAGTATCAGTTTCAACCGGACAATCAAATAGTTTTCATAGTGACGAAAACTTTTTCACATTGCGAGTCATATGGTTTCGTCTTTGCAAAATTTTACACGAAAATGTTTTTGATAAGATGCGATATTCCGATTTTTGGAAATAAAAAGACAAGAATCGAGGTGACTGAACAAAATATGTTTCATTATAACAACAATTTCCGTTGTAAATCGAATCTATAGCAAAGCATCATGCATCTTCGAAGGACAAACGTTCCGGGCGTCGACGTCCAAAGCTCTGCTGCGTCGTTATTCAATTTACATGCAAATGGGGGGTGGAAGGGAGTGCGACCGTGCCAATAGTACACTGATGTATCGCGTCAGAACGTGTCCTGTGTGGCGCGGTACGGTCAAGTTATAGGCGACAGCGTAATGATAAACAAAAAATACTGTTTTTTATTTCTTTAATGTATACTTAAAATACGATTTACGATCGAGTGTTTATGATAAAAAAAAAGTTTATGATACTGCCAGACCTTGGCTTGGCTAGCTGGCTTCCTCCATATTCATTACCCTTCTTATACAAACACGTTGGTTTCAGAAACTCTTGACACCACCTTCGGATAACACCCGAGCGATTTGATCGAAGAATTACTAAATGGAAAATCATTTTCAATTAGTTCAAAAAGAAAGAGTGATTAAAAAAACACATTAAATTGTTTTTAAAGCGCAGCGTACATAATAACATCTTAATATATATAAATTACGTGTCACGTTGTTTGTCCACGTTTGACTCCTAAACTACTTAACCGATAACAAGCAAATTTGCACACCGTGCAATTTGATCCCACTTGAAAGATAGGATAGCCTACATTTCAATTTATGATCAAAAAATTACCATCCGAGCGAAGCCGGAACAGGCAGCTAGTATTTCTTAAGTATTTAAAGCACCCTGCGCTTTTAAACAATAAAATGTTTTTTTCGTCATTTTTGTTTATGTGAACTTATAGAACATAAATATTTTTTATTTCTTAGTTCAGTTAGATATAAAAGCAACTTCAGTCTTCATTCAACATAAGTACAAACAACGAAAAATATTTTTTTTAGTATGTACGTCATGATAAATAGATATCCCTTGACAAAATACCCAATTGACATATATTTTGGGTCAAAAATATTACTAAATAGAAATACTTACATATATTGCCTCTGTAGTCTAGCGGTCCGGCGTGGAATTTGACTTCTTGAGGTCCCGCGTTCGATCCCCGGGTAGGGTAACCAAAAAAATCGGATATACAGACATCATACCATATCGATAATCATCACACATCCACAAATGTTAGTCCGGGTCCTCTGTGAAGAATAGACCATCCGCCGTCGTACGAGTTAGTAAGAAACAAGCAATGGTGAATCAGGTCATTACCAAAAAGTATACTTGTGGCAGAAGATTGTGCAGCAACTTGCCCAGGTAGGGATCAACCGGCTCCTCCTTAACTATTCCGTAGCTTAGTAGTATTAGGGTAGCCGGTACACACAATTTGACTAAAACTCCTGCCTCAGGACATCAAAATTAACTATCTAAAATAAGCCGCAGTAAAACTTTTAAAAACCGAAGTCAATGTCATTGATCTATGCTTTTTGAAAGATCAACCTTTATAGTAAATCAATAATTGGTCAGAGTTTTACCTAAATGATGTACTTTATGTACTTGTAGGTACAATACGAGTAATTCACTTCTAAGTAACTCGAAGACGTTAAGAAAAACAGGTATACATCAACGCGCGCTTTGATGCGTGTGAACAGGATACTTAAACTTGATAAATGCATCGTGTCAAGCAAAACAAATTCGAGAGTTAAGTTTAGCTTTGAGCTACTGATCTGATTATGATAGAATGTATATTAAATTAAAGAAAATATAATAATTATAATTAATATTAATTTGTTAAAATGATATATAATTAATTATTATTAAATTTAGCCAGCGAAATCAATTTATTGGCCATTCAATCGCAGAACAGGCACAGTAAAAAAAATAAACAAACAGTCATTGCCTCCTTTTCTGAGTCGGTTAAAAGAAAGAATGAAAAAGAAGTGAAGTGTGATACAGTTAAATATTATTTTAGGAAGAGAAGAATCAAAAGGAGGAAGAAATCGTTACCGTAATATTCGTATGTATGTACTTATACTATACGGATACGAGTATTTGCAGAATTTTCCGGTCTGACAGGACACAGTCAAGCAACAGGTGATAGAGTTAATACATGGAGATGTCCTTTTCAAACATAAAAAATAAGTAATAAGCTGATATAATAAAACAGTAAAATAAAAAAAGTTCAGTAACTCCCGACAAAGGCTACATATAATATAGCTGTAAAATGAAATAATTAAACATTAAAACTGACTCCACTTATTTCATTACTACGTCGCGATTTGAAATTTATTTTTTAATAGATAGATTATGATTTCTGAATAGTCCCACATAAATTTTATCAACCTCGCACTTATATTTTTGAGTTACACTTAACTTTGTCGAAATTTAAAATGAATTTAAACTTTTTTTTTTTTAAATGACATTTGAATTCTTTGTTAAGTTACACTCAAAAACACCTTTGTTGGATCAATAAAAATAATATGGGACTATTTTGGAAACATAAAGATATTTCCAAAAAAAAAACCATAAAACTCGATTTGTTTTTACGAGAAAAACATAAACTCGAATTTGTAATCTCTTCTTTTTCGAGTCGGTTAAAAATCTGATTTTTTCCTTAGTATGTTCTATTTGTACAAAAAAAATCACAAATTTAAATTAATAATAAAGTTTTGCAGCCAGGCCTAAGCCTGGACAAAGAATGCACTCAATTCACAAGACCAACTACTTTGTTTCCAAACTTTTTAGTGCGCCATCTTTTATCGTTATCATCAATATATTTGTTTGTATGAGTCAAATGCATGGTAGTGTGGGTAATGTTTTATTTATTGATTTATTGTACTTTATAAGCATTATTGTTGGAAAATATTAGCATTTTGCACTTCTCCTACACATAAATTATAAGTGTGCCAAATTTTATGCTCCTACATCCCCGCAATTTTCGTAAAAGGGGGTCCAAAGTTTTGGCATCACGTATTAATATATAGATAAATGGTTTGTGTGCATTAGACAGCTACTTAATCAGGCTTTATTTATTTCAGGCTTTTTAGATTCATAACGTAAACGCTTAAATGTTTAAAAATCAATTAATTTTGTAGTAGCCAAATTAATTGCGAGCTTATTTTTTTGACAAATTGTCAGATTGTTTATATATATATATATATAAGTTTTATCATAGTTTTTCAACCTACCAAAATCTTTTAACTTGGAACGAACAAAAATAACGAAATATGATGCTACAGTAGGTGTTTCATATTGATAGGTGGTGTGGAACAGGGATAGCGCGGATTTTTATTAACAACGGCTTAGATGTCACAAAGATGTATAGTTTTAATCACCGCTAGTGCTTCGTTGGAATATCATTAACTTTTTATTAGTCCATTCGCCTTCGTGACTGTTAAAGAAAAGTTGTTCAGACGTGCATACGTGCTACTTCTATGGCCCACGTCTTTAAAAAAAAATCTTCAATATTTTCCATTTTACCAAAGACACCTCTAGCAGTTTATATTAGTCGTATACGATTTTCACGAGACTTTGGAGATCCAGAATTGAATCCTTATATCTGATAAAATATACATACATATTTCGGTATAATTTACAAAATAAACATTTTACTTGATACTTCATTTATTAAATTTCAGCTCTCAGAAAATCTTACCGTTGAACTTAATAAAATATAAAAAATATGTTTATTCTGTATCACGTCTTAATACAAGGTTAAAGTATATTTTATACAGTTGCTGAATTTTCAGCAGTTGTCTGATAGGTAGCCAAGTGAAAAGGTTACAAATACTAAACGTTTATTCATTCGTTAATACATTCGGGGCTACAAGGCCAAACTTAAGGTTAGAGATGAATCAAAGAAAATTAATTAGCCGTAAGAAATAAGTTTACAGCTAATCAATTTTTTGAAACTATGTCATTCATAAAACTTAAAGAAGTTCACAAATTTTATCATCTCACCGTTCCTTGGATGATCAGACAATCTTACTGAAGTAAGATTTATATTACTTAGTTTTCGTCGAAGAGATTTAAAGCTAAAATTAACGATGAACTTTTTATAAATTTTAAAGAAAGAAAAAATTTCGCCCAGACAGGATTTGAACCTGTGACCTTTCGTCTCAAGCCGACGAATGCCCTAAACAATTGAGCTACTGAGGATTCAAGTCCCGTGGCGAATTTTTTTTAATTCCTTTCTAACCCGTTAACGCGGGTAGTTATGTCATGTAGATACACAATTCTGAGTACCCACCAAATGAGTTCATCATTACGGTTAGAAAGGAATTAAAAAAAATTTCACCACGGGACTTGAATCCTCAGTAGCTCAATTGGTTAGAGCATTCGTCGGCTTGAGACGAAAGGTTACAGGTTCAAATCCTGTCTAGGGCGAAATTTTTTCTTTCTTCAAAATTTATAGAAATTTATCCCAAGCACAGGGCAAGTGCTAAAATAAAAATACGATGTACTTTTTATTAGTTAAATTCAGAATTATTAGACAAAATTTGGTTATATAATAAATAACTTTAATTAAAAAAAACTGTGAGTATATTTTTTTTAAGTTTAAGAACAAGAGGTGTCGTACAACTTATACCTATTTTTAATGTTTATTTAAATTCTACAATATACGTAACTTTACATAACAACCAGACGGAACTTCTGATGGTAAAAAAATAAATAAATGGTTTATACATTATTCTTAAAATCTAAACTTTACTGAATGAAATATTAGTTTAACAATAGTATAGCCATAAGCTGTCTATGTATAGGGACATTTAACTATAGATTTATGTAATATGTGGAAACTAGTAATTGGCCTTATTTTTGTACTTGAATATTTCATGAACTTTGAAAATTAACTTTTAGTCCTAGTAAAATAGAAGAACCCGTTTTGTAAAAATCAAATCGTTAATCTAAATATTGGGCAGTTCTTGCTTTAGGTTTGGTTTTAAACTTCTGTCTAGGGCGTGGCAAAGCAGATACTTATTTTTGTGCTTCATAGATAGTATTTTTTTTGCGTTAAATCTAAATGATCCAAAAGGAAAAAGATAAATAATACACTTGGTCACAGATTCGTGTCTACACTTAAATAATTAATCTTTAGTAATAACGTATATGACCGTGTTGGTCCGGGCTCCTTTGCAGAATAGACCATCTGCCTTCCTGCCAGGCAGCTCGTAAAAGGCGAGCATAGGCTTACCGTCACTAACACCGTGACATCTGACTAGGTTAGAGTTTCGCAGCGACTCACCCGGATTGGTACCACCGCTTTACCTAATCCTACCGCCATAACGTCACGACGTGTTCCGGTTAGGAGGGTAAGGTAGCCGGTAAACTTAATTTTGCTCGGGGCCTAACATTCCGGCCTCAGGTTGGCAACGCACCATTATCACCTTTGGTGTCTCTAGGCGATGTGAATTTCTTACCATCAGGAAATCCGTCTGCTGGTTTGCCTTCCATTTCTTTAAAAAAAATGCTAAAGCTGTCAATTATAGTTAGTGATTATTATAGTAGTAGTAGCATTATAGTAAGGGGTTACTATATACGCCTAGCTCCAGCGACCAACCGCGAGGATCTGGTTTCATTCCCGAGGGGGGCAGGCATTTGTGTGATTAACATCTATATATGTACTTTCGAGTCTGTTTGTTTATTATTTTTATAAAGGTGTTTGTATGATCTATGTGAAATAAAATATTTTTATTAACATTTACATTAATACATTTAAGTACGGCGACGACCGTTGGGACAGTTATTGTTGAATCAACATTCCACATATCGGTAACCCCATTAGCTGATTTTCGGTATTTTGACAACTTGTCCTGTTCAGCTTTCACAAAATTAACGTCACATGGAATGGTGATATCAACAATAAAAGAATGGAGTTTCAATTGGTCTACTAACACGATATTAGGCTTATTGGTGGCAATAGTCCTGTCCGTGATCAGAGTATGATTCCAATAGAGCTTGGCATGGCTGTTCTCTAGAACTGGCTCCGGTGTGTACTTGTAGTATGACACTTCAGATAATATAAAACCTTAGCGGAGAGCAAGTAGCTGGTGAATAATTTTGGCCACTTTGTTACGTTTGTGTAGTACTTGCTTATTAGCAAGACGACAATAACCACTATTAATATGCGGTATAGACTCACTAGGATTTTGGCACGCTCGACATAATATGTCCACAGTACCATCCTTCATTATTGTATTTTCAGTATTTATTCGTCTTGAAAACCTCGTCAGCACAGGCAAAACCTTCTGTTTCTATAAACGTATCACCAAATCGCAACCAAGAGACAAACGCTAGTAAATCAACATCAGATCCATACAGAACCTAATGGAACCATCCATGTAGCACTCGGCGACTTCTTCATTGATGAGGCCGTCAACATAAGTGCATTTAGCATGTGCAAACGGTTTGAAATCATTTGCAATCTTTTGAAAAAATATTTATTAAATCGCGACATGGTACCAAATGAAATGATTGGAGTAGGTTTTTTCAGTTTTACTGCTCTTAATTATTTACTGCCCTCTTTTACACCCTGCATCTGCCCAATAATCCAAAAACATATATAATATTAGATACAAAAAATTGAATACCCAAATTGTCGTCATAATAACTTATTTATATATAAGGCTTTGTTATTTTCACATATTGTTTTAATACCAAAGTCCCCAAACAAAAGTAACCAAACACCTTTGAAAGCTTCAGACAATACTTCATTGTCGGAGCGTCAATGGATATTATACTTTGTCTGGTTTCCGATTACATGTCCGCTAATTTATCAGAGACTATGATATTTGTATTAATTATGGTAAAATTTGCTGTATTATCGAACACAAAAGATAAAATATGTAACGAAATATTATTAGGGCCTGGGGTATCTGTTACATTTAATTCATTCTGAACAAAACTTGAATACAATAAAAAAATCACATGCGTCAAAAACCACCAGACGCCTTTTTGATACACGATTTTAAATGATTTTAAAAATTTAATGATTTTAATAATGAATTAATTATCTATGATGTCAAATTTATGGTGATATTAAAAAAAATACACTCCGAATAACAATGAATACTGTCATGTTATTTTAAGAATATGGATTTTGATACAAATTTTATAATATATCTTACGCGTTGCAAAATTATTATTCCATACTGATAGTATGATAAAATGAGGCCCTTATAAGTTTTGTTTGATCTTCTAAGTGCCAACAGGATTGCCACCAATATCAGTATTTATAAAACACATAATACGAGTAATCAGAAAACAGTACATGGAGAGAGATATTTAATTATGCGGTGGCAAAGTGATTACAAATCGAAGGTGACAGCCGCAAGGGTATATACTCCACCAACCGCATATCCTGCCACCGCACGCGACCGCCCTCTGAAAGGCCAACCGCAAACTACTTTGTCGTAATTCATAGACAATTACGTTTGTGGTCGCTCTGTTATATCTTTGCGTAATTAGGAATTGAATTTCTCCGTAAATTGTTTATAAGTGATTATTTTGTCAAAGCAATGGTTTGATGGAATATTTTATTATTTCAAGATCTCAGAGATGACAGACCAATCTTCAGAAAAAAATAGAGTTATCAGATATTTTAATTTGCAGTTTATACGTTATGCATAATTATTGGTCTGAACAAGATCCTAATAGAAACTATAGTTATAGAAAAGAATATCACAATATCATACAAAATAATAAAATGATTAGGTTTATAACATTTTTAAAAGCATTAATCATTGCCGACGAGTATTTTACATGTGTATATTTTGAAGTAAGAGGACCAAACTATTGTGTAAAGTGCATGCAGTCTATGATAAGTTACAGTTAGCTTTTTATCTAAAATATATAAAACTCGACTACCACTACCTTTTTACTATTTGAAAACTGATGAAGATCTTACTCTACTCGAATATCTCGATATGTACGCACAGAGCTACGGTGTCTTTAACAAACATTTAAAAATCTCTACCAAGTAATTGCTTCGAGCTTAATTGCCCGAGCAGCTTCATTTGCGTGACTAAACACTGGTTTGTTATCCAACTCGCGTGCTAAGGATTTTAAAACGGTTGTTTTGTATTAAGCCACCGATGTACTCTGCTGGCATTAATGGATGCGTAATGGCCCGTGGACCATTAGGATAAGCGCCGGTTTGTCGCCACCCATTGGAATAGTTTTAATTGATATGGACAATAGGATCGGTCACGGAAACAAAGTTAAGTGGGGCCTTTGCCTAAAAGTTAATTATGGAAGGATTTGATAACGTCCTGCCTAAGTTTGATTACTTTTTATTTTATTTTCTGCAACAACAAGAATCTACATCATTTTTTAAAACTGGATAATTTGAGAAATACAGTAACATCAAAAGTAGAAAAAGTAGGTTAAATAAATCATTTCTTGACAAGGAACTACTTATGGGCGTGAAAAAAAAAAGTCATTTCGAAATAAATTCATTACTTAGTTTTTTAATATTAGCTCCACGGTGACATTTATTAACAATTGAAATTTGAAATTTCAATAAATTTCCGTCTATTAAATACTACATGGCACGAAGTTAAATTGCTTACATCAGCAAAAATTTATGTAAGTGGCTTTGTTTTCTTAAGGGAATTATAAGTGCAAGAAGAAGAAATTTTCATTCGTAATTGCCATGAATTTTAAATCAACAACAGTTATGTAATGCATGTTGATGTTTTGATAATGTTTATAACTATCACACCATAATTAAATAGTTGTACTAACGGACATTTTACTTATAAAAAATAACTTATTTTGTTAAAAACTTTAGCACAAGATGACTATTTTTAGTGAAAAATATTACATTTTTGTAAGAAAAGAGTGATGCAAGTGGAGGAAACGAGGCAGGTCTGTTAAGAAAGACATTCAACACTTGATACTCTCAGCTTGCCGTAAGGTGCCTTATACGTACACATACATACGTCATATCTATTATATGGCATATATTTATTATGTGTATATAAAGGAATATATGTTAGAAACATATATCACGTGTATACTTTTACCTTGTTAATATATTTTGCCTGAATATTTATTTGTTATAACTAAACCTCCAATAAAACTAAATTACAAAAAAATGACGTTGACTTTAGTATGTAATTCATCTACGTACACAAAAATAAGGTATTTTTGCTGTTAATCCTCTTCTTCTTGTTGTTTATTTATTTCTCCGTCGTCAGATCTGGACTTGAAGGTAACAGAACTACCTCGGAAGCAATTTTTATAGAAAAATAATTTTCAAAATTGGTTCAGAAATTACGGATAAATCGTTTGCCTTAAAAGAAATAGGAGTCAAACACCTCTTTTTCTCGAAGTCGCAAAAACATTAGTTTAGAGCAAATGTGACATGTGAGTGTGTTTGTAAAAAGTGAGCATGTTTAGCAAATTATAAATCGAGTTTGTCGGCTGCTTTCTGAAAGTATTGATGTCACGGATATGTAGGTCGGTGGTACTTATTTTCACTTACTGTCGCAAATAAGATGGTAAAGGCAGTAACGGCATTTCAATAACTCGAAGAAATTGGTAGCTAGTTGTTTTAATAAGCTGATAAAAATAGAACATACTTGGAGAACTAACTTACAAATGAAAATGTATAATTAAGTAGGAAACATAAGGCTATTCCTAGAGATCATGTTCAGATATCTATAAAGTTTGAACTTGGATGTATAATGAACAATTCTTAGCCAGTTTGAGCTAGTTTGCTTAAAGATATAGTTTCATAAGTTATCGAGCTTCGATCCACGGAAACAACTTTGATTGAACATTAAACAAGCCTGCTTTTACATTATTTACTAGCTATAACGTCCGGAGGCCAGAGCGTTTTCTATGTTTTCTTTGGATATCGAGAAAGCATTTGATGTAGTAGTATATAATGAAATAAGGGATGTTTTGGGACAATGGAAAACACGGGTTTTTGCCGAATGATGTGCGGTCTGTCTCTTTAGTTTGTAAAGCATGTGTGTGAGTGGACGGCCATATATCGCCCGGTTTGGATGTTAACATTGGCGTATAGCAGGACTGTGTGTTCTTAGCACGCTTATTTGTCTTCTTAATTTTTATATCTATACTAGCTGCTACCTGCGGCTTCGCCCGCGTTTTCACAGAAACCCGGTGTGCGATCGGGATTAAAAATAGCCTATATGTTAATCCAGGTCACAATCTATCTCCGTTCAGCCATTCGAGCGTGAAAGAGTAACAAACATCCATACATCCATACTTATAAACTTTCGCATTTATAATATTAATAGGATGCTTCCAAAAGTTCATAAATATTGATCAATGAAAGTTTAGCAATTTGCTTCATACCTATTGTGCTGTACTTATAGGTACTACTCTATAGTGTTCCAACTGCAAACAAGGATCACGGTTATGAAAGATGACTGTGAAGAAAGAGGTTTATACTTCAATGCGAATGCGAAAACCTATGGAAAGGGTAGTAAACAGAACTTATGTAAGAGTTTTAGCAGACGCTCGAACAAGCTAGTGAAATTTTGTGTACAGGTAGTATTCTCGGCAAGAAGAGAATGGACACCGAGGATGATCCTTATATCCGAGTAGTTTGAATGGAGCACCAGGTAAGCTATTTTATGAGTAAGAGCACTAACTCGCTTTACATAATTCTCTGCTGATTTCAATGTTACTTTAAGGAAGTGAGAGTTGGGTATATCAGAAAAAGAATGAAGGTAGGATAAAAGCGATGGAAATGACAGCGCTACAGAAAGTCTGGCGTAACGCACGCTAATCACAGTCGCAGCAGCGAGTTGAAGGAGAAAGTGGGATTAAAAGAAAGCGCTAGTACAAACATTAGAATGGGAATGTTCCGTTGGTTCCGTAATGTGGAAAGAATTGCAGATTAAACATTGACAAAACCCGTATAGGTACAATGCGAGTACGAATAGATGCAGGTACACTTTGAGGCATATTTACACATTTTATGACTAAATCGCTGGGATATGCCGGTGACAAGGTGCCGCCGAGACTGGTTTCTTCATATTAAAAAACATAATATAAATGTGCCAGGCGTGAAGACACGAATTATGTTTATATGTAACAAAATTTCCGCAGTGCTTAATTTTGGACAAGTTTTCACTACTCCTTGTTTGACAAGTTTTTTTTGTATCTGTAGTTATTATTTTATGAAATTGCAATATAAGTCATATTTTGCTAGTTATGTTTATAGTATCATCACGCCCGTATCCCAAAAATGGTTGGAAGAGGTAAAACCAGGGCCCCACGACTAGCCGAAGACACTAAGTCCCACAATGCGACAGGTGTCACGAAAATCGCTAATCGGGCACATATCATTGAAAAAAATAGCACAATTTATTTTGGTTGCCCGAACCTGCGGCCTCGTGAAATCAAGTCCAACATTAGACCACTAGATCATAGTAACAATGTTTATAGTAGCTTAAGCAAAAAAAAAATACATGGCGTTGCCCAAGCGTGGGCGCGGTAGAGGGAGGAGGGTTTTAAACCGGCCACACACATTTATTAGCCTTCTCACACAGTGACTGTGTGAGAAGGCTGATAATAAATGTGGAGGAAGCTAGGCAGGTCTGCCAGGATAGTGAAATTCGACACTAGATACTCTCTGCCTTCGTATAAGGGTGTTGGCGTGAAGATATGTATGTAAAATCTTCAATGTGAAAACTTTAGACACCAAGCTGTTCTTTTTATAAATAAATAATAACAAATCAGACAGAAACGTTAAAATAACTAGTGTAAAGCCTGTGAATAATGCTAATACAAATGTTGTAATAACTCTAATAATCTCAATCCAATTAAATTGGTAAATGTGTCGATGTTCATATTATAATCATTATTAAGTCACGCTTTAACTGACTTTAACATAATTTGTTAATCATGTCGGCAATCTATAATTCAGGAAGAAGTAATCATTTTTCTTTCATCACACATAGAGTTTTCATAGAGGAGCCGGATAACTTCAAAATGCAAACGAGACCTGGGACAACAGTTAGTCAAGAATAAACTTATTCACGCTTTAAAGAAACAAAATTAAAGACATTTGGGTATCATTTAATGTTATCTATTTATTTTAACAATTTCACAGTATATTAAGATTTGAAAGCATTAATGAAGGCTGTTACGATTTCAAAGACCAAATTTTATCCTTGACTACGCTTTGTAAGTGTAAGGCTGTGTCTCGACGGCTCTGGAAATACCGCTGGTGTACTATTAGCCTGGAGCGCACCCTGTATAATTGCGTTTCACAACAAATTACAAGTTAGAATGAGGTAGAAACACGGCCCGAGAACTTCCGCCCGACTTGAGATAAATTGCTTGCAAGTTGATGACGCATTTTTCGTGGAAACATGGAAACCTTCATAATTTTAATCGCAACTTGAAGTATAACGCTATGATATTGATTGAAGCTAGAAAATACAAACTGTTTCTTCATTTCAAATTGTCAGCCCATGGTAGAAGTCGTCTAGGTAAAATCAGTTTATAAATAACGTCAAAGTGTTTGTTTATTTTTAATTCGTTCGTTTGTTTGTTTTACTAAATTAATAGAAACTAAAATAAATAAAAAAATATAGGTATAATTCAATAAAAACCGTTTGTAAGAGCTGCGTCACCTACTACGGGTTTTTGAGGTTTTTTTTTTGTTCAAAGACATGTCAACCCCATCGTACTCGATCACACTTTTGTCCCTCATATTACAAAAAAAAAATTAAATATATAAAAATTAAATACTTAATAATTTTTGAGGTTTGTGACTTGTACTTAATTTATTTTAGTAGTTAGAAAACTAGGTAATAGATAACTGTAAGGCTGCTCGCCCAAAGTATACTATACACTTTTTAAATAACACGTCTATTTTTGTTCAAATACAAAAATGCCGAAGTTCTTTGAAAGACGGTGCAACAAAAATCGAGGCAATCCTGCTCCTCAAAACCGCAGACATAGTGAGAAAGCTGAAAAGGACAAAGCCATCTGAACTAATGCCAAAATGAGGTGATAATGCTCAAAGTTCACGATACAGATGTGGCTTATGCTTAAACACACTACTAAAATTTGATGTACTTATTGTACTAATCTTAATTTGTATTAGTATCTTCGGTTAGTCGTGGGTGCCCTGGTTGTGCCTCTGCCTACCTCTTCGGGAATATGGGCGTGAATATACTTACTTACTTAGTGTAAGAGACAGTAACTTTGTAGATAAAGTGAAATGAAAATTACTAATTAGCCTAGATCGCAATGTAGGATAAGAGGCTTACTGGGTTTTTTATACAGGGTTACTTTCAATGCAAGGTATTTAAGGCTAAAATGATAATACATTTTTAATGTTATTGCTCAATTGTAATATTTACTTTTGTAAGTATTTGTTTGAAACAGTCCGAGTTTATACTTTGCTTGCTGTCATGCTATGTTGTACTTACTAGGTACGTATCATGGCGTCACCAATCTGCGCATGCGATTGCAGTCGGCCCCGACCTAGTTGAATGCTTGTTAACGTTGTAATCATAGATTTCAGAAAAATCATACGACGAGACAAAAATTATAATTTACATTTCTTTAATTTGTTATTGCTTCCAATATCGAAAGTGTTATCGATCCCTCACCCTTTTTCTAAATTTTACTGGTCTTTTAACAATATACTTCAGTTAACACTTTGTGTTACGCTTTAGCCAATCGCTGTCACTGTTATTGTGATACCGGTTGGCTAAAGTTCTAAAGTCCACAGCCTTATATGTAAGTTATCAACAGCTTTAAGTATATTATATAAATACGTTTAAGTAGTGTATGTATAGTTAGGTGGTAAATGACCGCATCGTCTCTGTTTGGTTTGGTTATTAGTCTAAGAGCCGGTGGAAGACCGACCTTCACCGATCTGATAACCAGATGAGACATATTTTTTATCAAATTTAATTTATAAACAAATATGCCTATTGTTACTTGCCTATCTGAAAGTACTCATGGCTATTTTCAATTCAAAGGTTATCAGATCGGTGAAGGTCGATCTCCCACGGTCTCCTCTACTACATATATTATGATTTTGACATATCGTTACAGTTTGTTATTAGTGTTATTAACGTTTTGAAACTAACAGTTTAGAATATTGTATAAGCTTACATAATCGAGAGATTAGTGATTTAAGCTGTTACTTGGTTTCTCCCCTGCTGGTCCGGGTCCTCCGTGTAGAATACGTCATCCAACACCCTGCCAAGCAACTAGTTAGATGTGAGAGGATGTTAAATAGGTCATGATATATATGTGAAACAAAACTGTTTTAAATGTAGGTGTTGCGGTACATATTAAAAGAAACCTACTTACTAGATCTCGTCCAAACCAATTTTCGGTGGATGTTTATATGGTAATGTACATCATATTTATTTTTAAGTTACCTTATTTTAACTTATTTTATCACCTCTGTGGTCTAGCGGTCCGGAGTCGGACTTCATTTCTTGAGGTCCCTGGTTCAATCCCCGGGTCGGGCAACAAAAAACTAGAAAATGTGTAATTACAAAATATAAAAATATGAAATGTATATGGGCGTCAAGATACTTTTATTTTAGAAGTTACAGAGGGGGGCACATTTTCCTACTTTGGAAGTGTCTCTTACTCAAAGTATTCAGTTTAGAAATGTTTTTGGTAGAAACCTCAATATTGTCATTTTAAGACCTATCCATAGATAACCCACACTTATGGATTTGATGAAAAAGTTTTAGTTCTGTGGAAAA
Source organism: Calephelis virginiensis (assembly GCA_002245475.1). Taxonomy (NCBI): domain Eukaryota; kingdom Metazoa; phylum Arthropoda; class Insecta; order Lepidoptera; family Riodinidae; genus Calephelis; species Calephelis virginiensis. The sequence continues at coordinate 646,239 of NJDC01001196.1, forward strand.
CCCCCAATATATATATATTTATATATATCAAAAATATATCAAAATAAATATTTTTTTTTTTTAATTTTTATGTAACATTCTTAAAGTGGTTCACAGAATACATCTACTTACCAAGTTTCAACAG
>NJDC01001196.1:649211-663886 GCA_002245475.1 Calephelis virginiensis
GTTATTTCCTTCCTTGGCTTTTGTTAAAACTACATTTGTAATTATTTTTATAAGAAGAAACTTGCACCAACTGTTTTAATTGTTATTTATTCAATTTCATAAAAATGACTAACTAGTCTCACACGAATTCGAATGCCGCACTTGATTGTTTCTGATTACTTTTGATAAATGTATCAAAAGTAATCAGAAACAATCAAGTGCATCTCAATTTTCTTTAGACCCTCCCTTCTCTTCTTTCAACATATATTTCAACATATATATATTCTGAAATCACATAGTAACTAGCTAAACATGTGCCTACTAATTAAATGTTTTGAGGTTGTGTATATATATTATATTATGTATTAAATGACTAATTGTTATGTAAATTTGTACATAAGTTCAACATGTCGAAGATATATTACATTTAAAAAAAATAGTTTAATGTAATTTGCCAATGTTCTGATATAATTAAGTACTAGAATATTGTTTTAATTTTTTTGGTTTTTTTCTCTCGGTTGTTTATAGTTCAAAGTCTGTTTCTTAAATATTTGATATATTTTATTTTAAAAATATTAAAAAAAATAACAGATAAATGATTATTTGATAAAATATTATAATAAAAAATATGACGTGGAAAGTACAAGTAAAAGTAATAAATTGTGTCTAGAATAGAATTTCACTAACAAACTGGTGACAGGAATACATTGTAATTTATAATGTAATACAAAATTAATAATGATGTTCAAAAAATGAATGTATCTGTAATTACTTTAAAAAAATAAAACATTAAAATAGACTTATAATTTTGTCGGAAATCGAGAGAAAACGTCCACTCACTCCCACACTCTCCCACTTCCCGACCTCAGATCTCTCGCAATTTATTTTTCCTCTTAGTTTTGTTCCTTTTCCAATGGGTTGCATTCTACTGTACTCTTTTGTTTAAAATGCTATCGACACTGGACTTCACAATAAATGGAACAAATAATCGGAGTAAGGTAATCGAGCCGGTCGAATGGTAAAGCAATATTTAATATCAAAACTTGGAAAGATTTGAAGGAAATATAATGAAAACTTCTTTGCACGGGAAACTGACAGGTATTCCCTCGTAACTTGGCTGAAACTTCAAAACTTGAAGATACTATTGTATTCTTTGTATTTCTAAAACTTTAGTAGCCCTTGTACCTGAACTAGAACACGAGAAACTTTGGGAAAACAGAAATAAATTTTATACATTTAAATTCGAATTGATCTGTAATTTTAACAAAAAAAAAATACAAATTTTATACTGATAATGAATTCCCTTTGCGTATATAATAATATATTATTTTAAGATTTAATGCTATTTAGATGACTTAAATTGCCACTAATTAAAGGAATTTAGTAATTTTTCCAAAAGCATCAATTCTCATAATAGCACCTGTAATCATACATTATATGGTTCCAACTAATCACGAGCCACCAATTCTACATTTCAGCCACGTAGAACATACGTGACGAAGGATATACCGCTTGCTGTCCCAACGTAAGAGCTTTGTCACCCGCGATGGCTTATTAATGATTTCGTTATATAAAATCTTTCTTAGTAGTACATAGGTAGCTGTAAGGAAGTAAAATCTTCATCACACACATTCACAGTCCAGATCCGCTGAGTAGAATAGAACATCTGTCTCTCTGCCAGGCAACTCGTAAGAGGCGAGTACTTATTAAAATATGTATACGTCATCACTAACAAGACCAGTGCTGAACAGAAATTTGTCACCATAGTGATTATGTTCCGGCCCAGAGGGTAGGGTAGTCGACCTGCACAGTAGGTGTCCCGGCTTCAAGATACTCAGATGACAACTATGGTGTCTATAGACTACGGTAATCTCTAAGAGTAAGAGCCGAGAGCTTGTTTGCTGTCCTCTCGCATAAAAATGATACTGTCATTATACAATTATACTGTCAAAAGACGAGGTGGTTGAGTCTCAACGTCTTACATATTTATATCGCCACAAGTTACAATGGACCTGTGTAAGCGTATATAGAAGGGGTTTGACATTTTATTTTAAGGTTGGTGATGCACTTATAACTTGATAAGGGGATTAATATTTTAACTTATTTTAAATTTGACAGCAAATTTATTTGAAATTGGACAGTTGATGAGCATGTACAGCAACAAATATAAAAAAAATAATGATCGCTCTTATACGCTGCATGATTGGTGGGGAGTCGACATATGTTCTTCAACGTTTCCAAACTAATTAGATTAGTTTCAATAAAAATAAATTATGTTTTTTCAATTTTCTAATAAAACACATTACCGGGGTTAGATATGTACCCGCTTTTTGGCAGACTCTCATCTATCATATTGTGAGGACTTAGTGGCTACGACTAGTCGTGTCGAAGATTGCCCTGGTTGTATATGCCTACTTATTCGGGAATAGAGGCATGAAAATTCTTAGTTTTAATTTTGAATCTAATTTGTTTATTTTTAAGGTTTCGAATTCAATACAAATGATTTTTAAGCTATTTTCATACAAAATGTTCAATAAAGATTAATCAGAAGTTCAAAGTAAAAGATGTGTATCTATGATAATAATATGATAGGTAACCCCGCGGCAGGTAATTGAACAATATTACGTAGAACCCGCATACGTAATGATACAAAAGATTGATCACAGATAACAACGTGTGTTGCAGCTACTGCAACGTTGCAATTACGACTTGATTGTTTCAACTTTACTTTGTTTTTATTGTGCCAGCATATCTAAGCCCTTACAGACGGTAATTTAGTTTATTTTTAACTTTAGCTTTACAATTACTGTATAAGCTTTTATAATAACTAATCCAATACTTAAAACAACTTTATTTAATAACTGATCAGTTATAATAAATTTTGTTTCATTAATATCTTACATCTTAAGGTAAAGCAAAGTCTGGTAGTTACAACACTTAAGGCGAGAGCTGGACCGTTATAAGCGTTAATAAGCCTAGTTTTGAAACTGTATTTACTTTTACAGTTTCCTGCTAAACATTTTTAAGAAAACTTTGCAAAAAAATGGGACTGATTTCCGAGAGATCCGAAAACGCTAAAGATTAAATTTCAATTAAGTCATTTATGAGTAAAGTTTTAAAAATAAGTTATATTTGAGTTGTGAGAAAATACATAAGTGGTACGAAAATAGCTAGTTCATGAAAATTATATTTTGCATTAAAAATTGATTGAATGAATGATCTAAAAAGTAAGAATAAACACAAAGACTGAGTATAAACACAACCTAGACAATAGGGCAATGAAATATAAAGTTCTGAACTCACGTAAAGGTTAAAATGAAAATTCTCATAAACTAACGATGTCTAAGACTTAAATAAATCAGCAGTCACCTCTTGAAAGGAAAACCGAGTCGCCAACAAAAGGTCTCCTGTTGTAATTTTTCAACTGCTCCATACGAAAATTCGTCTAATGTACTAGCTTCGCTACTATAGTGGATTTGTCGCTTTGAGCACAGTACAACGTTCGTTCTATTACAGGTAACGTCTAACCTGAGTTAAGTGGAGCCGCTACGTACTACGTACCGTCTGCAGTACCATTGACCAGACTAATTCAATAATAAAATCTCTTCGGGTGCTCGTCTGTTTTTTGAATCTCCTTCTAACTTTGACTCTCAATGAATAAAACTACTAAACCGTAAAAAGTATTCGATGATATAACTATAACATTTTTGGGTAAAATTTATATATCGTGTTAATTCATCTTGTGTAGGGATGTGACAAACCTGTAACAATCGTGATCTAATTTGAAAAGTAGGGCTGCTGGTAAACTTATCAATGTTTGAGACTGGTAAACGTTTGTATCTCTTAACTCTTAATTCGTTAACTGGTTTAGCTTTATAGATTCCAATTTCTAAAAAATAGAATATTATAACTAAAAGTCATAGATTAAGGATTACATTCATGATGTACTTCAATTTTGTTTTTAAATTATTAATTTAGTTTTACCACCTGCCAAGACGAAAAGTGTGCAATGTATGTGAAACAGTACGTCTACTATCGTGCGAGAGATCAGGAGATTTCTGAGTTGGGACTGCGAAGAATTATCAAAACAGTTGTTAAAGCTAAAATGCATAATATATAGGTCTCAAAAATTTAATACACTATAAACGTTATCGTATTTTTCACGATTATAAAACGCTTACTAAATTTACTTGAAGTACGGCTTCACAGCTATAACCTAAATTTCATTCTCTCCGCGTTTTTTACTCGACCGTACATAATCGAATCGAATCAAACTTATTTATTTTATTTCGTTTTTACTACTCAGTAACTCAACTATTTGTATATTCGAAACAAAAATGCTCTTCCTAATTTGTCGAAATACCGACGTGGACTGGATGTATAGTCTGATAACGCTGGATACAGACTATTTTTTCGAAAGCAAATGAAAGCCACACGCTTGCTATTGATTTGCTTAGTCTCTAAAAGCGCACGAATGCATCGTTTGCTTTCGTCAGTTGATTATTTTATTAATTGCTGGAAATCAGCCGTTAGTTACTTTTATGTTAAGTATTTGTAAGAATATGGCTATATTGAAACCTATTCAATAATGTTAAAATGACAATTTCCAGAGAAAAAAAATGTAATACAGGAAATATCATGCGTATGCTTAACAGAAACCAAATACCCCAAATAAATCAAGTAAGTCCAATCCATTCATTGCGCACAGTCTTTCCTGTTATGTTGCGCTATAATGCGTATCAATTTTGCAGAATGTTGCAAATTCAATCATTTTATTTGGATTTAAGTATGGATTTACAGTAACACATTTTTCTATCAAAGCTATATTAGGTGATTGTGGTATCAAAAAAATGTTAAGCTTATTTTTAGTATTTACATGTACCTGTCTACTATTTTTTTGAAGAATAAAAGCAGTTAGTTTAAACTGCTTTCTTGAAAAGCAACTCTTAAAAGCTGAGCGTTGATTTATTTCTAGATAAACATCATTTCTAATCCAAATTCGCTTTAACTCTACTTTCGAAACTATTACTTCAGTGCTTGCTACAGATATGTTTCATTTAGAGGCTAAACTTAAAATTTTAGGAACAAGATTAACTTACTTACGCAATTAGCTTACAATCACAACGTAAGATTGCCAGCATACTAATGTAACTTCTGTATCTACGTGTACTTATTATGATCAAGAATAATGCATTAATAAATCTTATCAACTATCTTAAGAATTTAACGGTGCCCATCAATTTATGTTGTCAAGATAGTGAAGAAAAACAAAAATCTAAAGGCGAGGTGTCTAAAGGCGAACCGATTCGCTTTCGTAAGGTTTTTTTTGCTAGTCTGTACCCGGCATAACTCTATTTGGCTTAGTTTTCTATTTCGTAGTTCGTGTATCGTGTAAATGAGAAAGGGTTGCCGCCGGTGCATTTGTCATGTAGGTTTTTAGAAGATTTATGATGCTGAGAATATTGTTGAATTTAGCAAAAATGGTGGAATATTTCGTTGGGATTCTCGTTTATGGATTACTGTATACAGTTCTAGATTTTGATGAGCTACTTGCTAGGATCTCTTACGTTAAAATCGTGGGCGAAAATTGGGTAAAACAAATATGGTGTTTTAAACGTTTACACTTGTACATTATACACTTTCTATCCATGGCGCTGAGTGAGTAAGTAAATTGTTTCTATTCTATTCCCTAGTACATTTTTTTATTATTATCATATAACGTATTTCTGTCGATTGTGGTGACATTAAAAAACAAAAAGATAAAATTCTAATTTTAAAATGGAAGTCATTCACAGTTTAAACGCAATATTTGATTGTAAATCTACAGTATTTGTTACGGGCTTTCTCCTGTTTCCTCAGTTTAAGACCGGCGTGAAATGCTTCTCAATCTCTCTAATTCTTCCAATGCTATGCTATTGTATGGGTTGTTGAAAGTATTCCTTGATCAAGATCACTTATCACTACACCGTCTAAAGATTGTACTCTACTGAGCGCGACATAAGCCTGCCCTTTGGCGAGTGTTTTGAGTCCAAGATAGTCAAATCCAAAGCGATGTCGCGCCCTATAGTTTATGGACAGTAACTGCTCAACTTGAGTGTAATCATCACTCTTTCTTTTACACCAAAACTCCTATTCCCTTGAAAAGATACACTTGCTGGTGCAATGTCTACCCAATCAATTTATTTAAAATCATAAAATAAAACTCAAATAATACAGTCATATTTTCAGTAAACAACCAAATCTCCTTAACTAAAATAAAATAAGGATAGATTGAGGGATCCTCCTGACACCTGGTGTGCTATGAGTAGGACATTAAATAAAAAAAATAAAAATTTAAAAACAGGTTCTCAATTTACCGGTTTTCTGTTTAATTGTTATTTTGTGAATACCCTAAGTTGCAAAAAATATGTTTATGATCTATGGTCAAGCTGTCAGTGTTAAAAAAATGGCTGAAGGTGCGAGGTCAACTTCGCATGCGGTGAGACCACGTGAGTAGTGCAGATATTTTTATTAAATCCTTATATTTATTGGGTCAGTGGTGACAAAATAACTAAATTAAGTAATAGTCAATCAAAATATTCGCATATTTAGGTTATTTTTCCAAAATTTGACTGAGCATAACCTCTACAAGCTGGATATCCTATACATAGTACATTCGTTACTGTGGACAGTTTTAACCATTTTATTCATTTGCCACATGATTGCTTCGGACGTCTGCAATTCTTGGAATGCATATCGTCTACAGCAGCAAGCGAAAAAAGTTCCAATTTATAAAATCTATAGGCTGAGAGAGGATAAATTAAACTTGGGGGTCAAAATGATTTACTTCTGTAATAGCTGTGCTATTATTTTTCTTAAAATCTATCCTTAAGAAAAATCGTATTTAAAAATAATTTTCAAAACCATATTAAACTTAATAATAAGCAATAAGAAAAACTGACAATCTCAGCTCATGTTGTGTAAATATTGGTTTGATAAAATAAAGGCTCATCGTAGATTTAAAAAATCTACAATAACAGTATTTTTGTATAATGTATGTAAGTACCTATGTTCGTTCCAAAGTTGGAAATAAAAAAAATAACTCACGATAGCTAAAATTTAATTGAAAAATGGATAAAATTATTTAAAAACCCCAGACTTAAATTATCCCTGTGATGAGAGATAATTCATGTAAAAAAACTTTTATATCAGATGATTTAATTTCTCACAGAGTAGTAAATATGAACACCAAAGTATTCGATTTGATAGTACTTCCCTACGTACCTATTTGGTTCTCGAAAATATAGACGTGGCAATAACATAGGTATTCAAGTCCCTATAAACTTAATAAGAAACACAAAAAAATCTGTTGACGACTGACATCAATTGTTTTTTAATTTAAAATATAAATTAACTTGGCAATAAAATGGTGGTTATTTTGTTGCGCACTCACTAAACTAATTTTAAATTATCGCTGTCTTCTTTCAACGAAAGTAACAGAAAGAGACAAAACACTTTTAGTGCTGTCAAATTAGACCGTACACGACAGTTCTCGACAGTCGACAGAAACGTCTGTAACGTTTAATCGATCACTCGAAAAACTTCGCTTAAAAACGTCACAATTTGACATGTTGGGACTAATCTGACATGTCTAAAACGTTCCATCTTTTTTATTTTTGTTTCATTTGAAAAAGATAGCATGCATCTTAAATAAGTTTAGTTTGTGAACAGCAGAATTACCACCAATATCTCCAAATTATACACGTTACTACTAAACTACAGAACCAGATAATTTAATGGCAGTTTTTGAATTATTTTATTTTTTTCAATAACATGTATCTTAAATAATAATTATTCAATTGAAACAATAATGTTGCTTAAAAATGTCAGGTAGCAGAAAAGATAACGATAAAAATGTAGACAAATTGGGGCATAACTAGAAATGTTTTCGACTGCAACCACAAAAGAAAAATGCCGTTCTTTCGTATTGGTAATTGAACATAGCCGTAAAAAAGTTTTCACAAAATAAACATTTCAAATGACATCAACAAAATTGTAAAACATTTTCATGATTTCTGCTGTAAAATTTTTCACCGACATCAAAAATTTACCGAAAAATGTCGATACAATTAAAACCACAGGCGTATATTTATTACAATGTAGCCGCAAGCGTATGCTGGTGTCAGGCTTCGATTGAAACTGGTGAAAACCTGGCAGCCGCCACTCAGAACCAGACTAACAACGGGCCGAGAAGATTTCATATAATTTATTGTTACAATATTTTATGCAATTAATTAAATGTTGCTGGGTTGCCGTTAATATTATAATTTAATCTACCTTCAAATATTTTGTTTTGTTACCGATTACTGTGTTGACAATCATAACTTTTTGATAACGACGACTTTGAAAGCGATATGAAATAGCAGCACGCGAACCCTTTATTTAAATTGTTTGGACATCTACAACGCCCACTAGGGAAAGGATTGTTTCCAGGAAGACTAAACAGTAACAGGGTGCGAAGACTACCTTACGACTCGCTCATTAGGGTTTGGTACAGAAAGATGAGCCTTCTGACACATAAATTAGTGGATAAGAATTCAAACAATTTTTAAATGTTTCAAAACTGTGTTTGTTGTTACTTATCTATTTTTAGCGTAACTTAATTTACAGAAATATTTAATTAGTGCAGTTGTTCCAACTTTACCGATTCCTGCCATAAGAAATTCCAAAGGTTAAGAATCCAGTTACGAGTTCGAGACACGTAAGGGGCTTAATATTTTTACTCTAGATTGGCTAAGCACCGCTAAAACTTTGATTTATCTGTTATCGACTTGTGTTTTTAACATCAATATTACCAATATTCTTTTTAATCGCTAAAACGAAACCCCGGTAAATGACTAGAAAACGTGAAGCCAGTTAGTTCTCTACATAAAACGGAAATCCCAACAAGAGAATAGAAAATGTAAACCGTCTGGAATTCTACGAAAATAAAAGGCAGTAGCTTGGTTGTTATTAAAATATTGTATTACAATATTAGAATGCCAGGTTCCAACTGCTGGCAATTTGTAACTTTAAGCACAGGATGCTAAACATAAAGCTCACAGAACAGCTTCTCTTATTGAAATATATAAACCTGTAACTCTGTTTAATATCCGAACCTACGAGAAATTTAATTCTTAACGAATAAAATTATTTGTTTTTACAGTGTTGTGTAGTTTTACTGAGTTTTTGGCCTTTTGATGTAGAGTATAAACTAATATGTAATTTTAATATATTGAGTTTCTATCTATGTACACTTGAAACGCTGTCATTTTTTGTTAAATTTATTTTGCTAATTATTGGACTATAGTTGGGCCCCGTAGGTGTACATTGGAAATGATGACTGTGATTAAATGACACTTAAATTTACAGCCATATAATGAATCGTAAATAAAATATTTCGAAACAGCCATCAGTTTTTTTTTAGCAAAACTAATTATCAAGATTTTAATAAAAAGTTAAGTACTACAAAACGTGACAAGCCACCATGATGTGCTGAGCTCCAATATCGTTTCCATGACGTCAGGTGCAAGCAAAAAAGCGACTTTTTATATTCTTTTTCCCTTATTCTTTTTTTATAGTTTTTGTCATGGGCGTTAACATCAGCCATAGTTAAGTTAAAGTTTACATTGCAAAATTAGTCATAAATCGATATTGAAAGTCATGTCAGAGTCTTGAGGAAAGCGGAGGCTACCTTCGCCTCTATGGTCTAGCGGTTCATTTGTTAAACTTGACTGCAACAGGTCCAGGGTTCGAATCCCGGGTCGGGAAAAATTAAGTTTATCCAATTTTCCAATAAAAAATGTTGCTCGGGATTGGAAATGTGCCCGGTTGGCGATAGGCTTGCCACCTATCACATTATGGGACTTAGTGTCTTCGGCTGGTCGTAGGTGATCTGGTTGTGCCTCTGCCTACCTTTTCAGGGACATTGGCGTGAAGATACTAATGAGTTTTGGTGGCAAACAAGAAATACACAATACACCAATTTCTTCGAGTATACCTCACCTTAACCAAATAAAATTGTGCAAAATGGCGCCAAATTTTTTCTCGATATGTACACAAAATTTGATAATTATGAATAAAACTGAGACCATCTCTTATCTAAATGTTACCAAAACTCACAATGTTTTCAAATACAAGCAACTGGAGGTTGTATTAAACAAAAAAATATATAAGAATTATTTATAATCTAATACTTTATGTGAGCAAAAAAAAATACATACTTATTGCCGGTAACAAGTCCGCGCTCTCACCTGTTATCCGTACTTATGCGTATTACTTGTGCAAGTAAATGTCAAATATTAAAAGTGCTACAATTTGTTTATTTTGAGTATGATTTTAATAACTAACTATTTTATTTAAATATGCAAGGCACACTTTCGAGCACTAATTTGAAAAAATCTTGTATAACAGGAAAGACGAGGCAGTATTAGCCCAAATGTGAAAATACAGGAAATAAAAACACCTCGCTTGAGTATCTTCACGCCTATATCTACGAAAGATAAGGCAATGGCACAACCAGGACTCCCACGACTAGCCGAAGACACTAAGTCTCACAATGTGATAGGTGGCAAGCCTATCACCAACTGAGCACATATCCAATCCCGTGCAACATTTTTTTAATTAGAAAATTGAAAATATCACATTTTCTTTTTGTTGCCCGACCCGGGATTCGAACCCTGGAGCTCATGAAGTCAAGTTTACCAGGTGGTAGAGTTTCGCAGCGACTCACTCGGATTGGTACCACCGCCTTACCTATTCCTGCCGCAAAAACGTCATGACGTGTTCCGGTTCGGAGGGTAGGGTAGCCGGTAAACTTACTTTTGCTCGAGGCCTAACATCCCAGTCCCAGTTTGGCAACGCATCATTACCACCTTTGGTGTCTCTAGGCGACGTGAATTTCTTACCATCAGGAAATCCGTAGGCTTGTTTGCCTTCCAATATCATAAAAAAAAGAAAAGTCAAATCCAACACTGACCGCTAGACCACAAAGACATCTCGCTTGATATATAAAAAAACTAATTTCATTTATACAATTAGAAATTAATATTTGCTATCTATTCATGAAAGTATTATATTGCGGAATTTCAAAACATTTTTAGATTATTTTTACAAAGTTAAAAATATATTGTTTAATTTTTACAGTTTTTTATATAATTTTTTTTTTGTTTTACATTTATTCAGCAACAAAAGATTAATTACCTCTTGCGAGAAAATTAATATTACCAATTTACTTTCCTCCTTTTTAACGTACCTGTGATATTCGCTGAAAGTTGTGTTGCTTTAAAGTACATAATTTTTTAAAAAAAGTACTGATTTTTTATAGGTATAGGTTAATGAAATATGTTTTGTTCAAAATAACTTAAAAACACATAATGTCACTCAACATTTTGTATAGTTGCAAATTATGTGTATTTCTTTTTTAAATGTTTAAATTTATCTTTTGTCTCTAAGATAAAATAAATAATAAGATACCGTTCATGTTTGCAAGTGTTAATAAATAGTAACTAAATCGTATCTTTTAAGCACAAACCCCCCTAAGCTAAACACTTTCAAATAGGCTAAACTTTCAAAGCAAACAAATACCTAATGCACTGGCCGAAATATCAAAAATTTGGACCCAGACAGGATTCGAACCTGTAATCTTTCGTCTCAAGCCGACGAATGCTCTAACCATTAGAGATACTGAGGATTCAAGTCCCGTGACGAAATTTTTAATTATTTTCCTTGCCGTAAACGCGGGCAGTTAGTTATGTCCTATAGATATAGAACTGAACTTTGTATACCTACTAAATGAGTTCATCGTCACAGGTAATATTCACATTATGCAAGTTTACGTGATAGTGTCATTATGGCGGCAGGAATAAGTAAGGTGGTGGAAACCCACCCGGACATGATGCTGCATCGCACTCTATCAGTGCTGGTGTTGTTGATAATGACCTATGTAAACTTTGCTCGCCTCTTACAAGTTACAAAGCAGACCAGCAGATGGTCTATTCTACACAGAGCTCTACTCGGACCTACATGGAGAGCATATGGCGATATGTAAAATATAATTTGCCAACTAGTTAAAAAAGTTCCGAATATCAAGTTCAGAATCAGAATCAGAAAGATCTTTATTCATGTGAACAATAAAAGTGGTATTTGTGCGCGTCGACATTTTTTAAACTGCCACAGGATCGGAACGCGGCCACGCACTAGGAAGATCCGGCGAAAGAAACTCAGCGGGCTTGTCTTTTTTCAATAATAATAATTACAATATAAACTAGATTAAAAATATAAATTACAATCTTACTTTAACTTAAATAAAAGGTACAGCAAATCACATTACAAATTTTAGTGGGAGATTGAAACCTTTATCCCCAAGCACGTTCATCTTCCAAATACTCTGAGACCGTATACTAGCCTTTTTGACATAATTTTGCTTTTATACATTTTTTAAACCTATTTGAAGGTAGATCTCTAATACCAATGAGCAGCTTCTTGTAGAAACGTATACATTGACCCAAAAAGGTATATTTACTAATTTTATGGAGACGAGTTTTGTATGCGGCTAGATTATTTTTATTCCTCGTGTTAATATCGTGAACATAATATTTTTTTTAAACATACATAGATTTTTAAGATACATTAAATTCCCATAAATGTATTGAGAACTTAAGTTTAAAATATTTATTTCTTTAAAATTTTCTCGGAGGGAATCCGTTACTTTAAGATTATAAATAGCTTTAATAGCCCTTTTCTGTAATACAAATATAGTATTTATGTCTGCAGAATTTCCCTAAAGACGTATCTTATAAGACATTAAACTATGATTCACTTAAAATATCTCAGAAAATGTAGATACGATGATGGTATTACAAAGTATGGCTTTAACAAAGTTAAATGTTTTAGTGACAGTAGGCGCGGTGTACTTGGTGAATGGAGTTTTAATAGAATTAACTACAACTTTCCCTAACAACTAAAAACCATCAAAAGTTTTTAACCCAATTATTAGTCGCGTCATAATCACTAGTAACATATAATGGAAGTTTATATTAAATTTCAGACGGTAAATTACGGATGAAAAATAAACAGAAAGTATATTTGCATTTGTTGTTATATATGATTATATATATGAATATTTTATGTTATTTATGTATATTTTCTGAACTGCATTATTTACTGCGTCTATCTCGTCAGGGACTTGGCGTGAAGATATGTATGTGTGTGTGTCCATAATTTGAGATGGTTTTATTAGCATGGAGTATTTTCAAAGCTTGCGGCACTGACAGTAAATTGCAGTAGTTCAAATTGTAAGTCGAAATACTGCCCTTAAAATATTTTATTTTCATGTGTAAACGAAAAGAAAATATGATAAAAAGATATTTTTATAAGGTTTGAAGGCGCTTAAATAGACGGCTTCGTTTCCGTCTATCGTTTTCCGTCTCAAGTAATCGTCGTTTCCTCAATCGAGAAGCATCTTTGTTAGGTACACCCATCACTTAAAATCGTAAAATAAAATAATTAAAATAAAACGACTTTAAACAGTCGGTAAACTAAAAACACAAAATTATGAAAAATAAAATAAAACTGACCTCAATGAAACAACTGACCTCAATGAACTCTAATGTAATAGGTATATGTATATTAATCATAAGGTATTAGTACTTAATCTAAACTTAAAACTTACATACATACATAGTACATACATACATATCTTCACGCCAAGTCGCTTACGGGGTAGGCAGAGAGTGTCGAGTGCCAGACCTCACGATCCTGACAAACCTGTCTTGCTTCCTTCACATTCATTACCCTTTTCACAAAAACACGCCGGTTCGGAGACTCTTGACACTTACGTATATTAATTTCATTACCTAAATACGCGTATGTTATATTCTACCGTCGACATTCGAGCGAATAATTCTAAAATATGTGACTTTTCAATAAAATTCATGCAATTTCATAATAAACCAATTAGTCTCTACATAGAAGCATCATTATCATTTACTAATATATTATTAAAGTTAGTTGGATAAATCTGGGATAGAGTAATTTAATATGCATGATCTGGAAACATAAGAAGCATAAACACAATTTCTTTTTAACAGGGTTGTAGCATAACAAAACATTAACATAATAAAAATATTAAAAGGCCTTTTATCGCAAAGAAGTAACCAAAATACATTAAAACTTAAAAGCAAACTCGTAAAGATATCAAATTATCTAAAAGTTGCTGAAATATTATCAAAGGTAATGCCAAAATTCTTCCAAACTACTAAGAGCAAATAATTTTCGGAACATCTCGAGTATAACTGAATGATAGGAGAATTCAATAAACGTCAAATGTTTCAATAAAAGCTCACAATGACGCACGCACACACACAACGGACGCACTTTAGCTATCTGAGATTTACCTGATGCTTCACTACAGTCGCTTTCGCCAAATTTGTAACAACATTTTGTAAAGTAACTTCATTATGAAGCTATATTTTATGTAATAGTCGTATAACAAGTTTTGTTGTTTTATTTTTGTAGAGCGTTTTAGCGGATGTAGGAAATGTACAGAATTGAGTGTACTTATTATTGTGAATACAAAAATATGCGTGCTTTTGATTTGGGCTTCTTTCAAGTTGCATGACATACATAGTATTTGTATGCTTATGCGTGCCTGTCTGTGTGTGTGTGTGTGTGTGTGT
>NJDC01001196.1:664022-676602 GCA_002245475.1 Calephelis virginiensis
TGCGTGTGTGCGTGTGCGCGTGTGTGTGTGTGTGTGTGTGTGTGTGTGTGTGTGTGTTACAAACCCAAAATATAATGCCAGAAAAATAAAACTCCCTGAAGGCCGTGGCCGTTGGTTTGACGTCGTTGTCCTATTGTAGATAATACTCAAGACAGAACAAAGTACAGTAGCAATATGTAGTATGCAAGTGTAACAGTTATCCTTTCATACAGTAAGTACCAAAACAGTAGCGAACACTCACGCCATGGTGACAGGACTATATTAGTAATACGGGCGAGCTGTTGTTCAGCATTATATCACCTAGTAAGTCATAAAAGAAAACTGTATTTCACAAAACAATCAACCCCGTCAGTAAGGAAATTCCAATACAATTTCGTCTTGAGATTGACAGTTATAAAAGATACAAATTATGTGACAAACGCAAGGAAATAGTCGAGGGATTTGACAAATAGCCGAAGAATTGAAATAAAAAAGAAAGTGTTAACAATAGGTTCAATCAATGTTGTACAAAATGAAGGCTTCGGTTGAGCGAACCGAAGATTTGTTACATCTGTGGCGGGACGCGTAATGTACATTTAATTTCGCACCACTTTAAAATCTGCCAAAATGCTTTATTGCTCTCGAGAAGTTGGAAGCACGGTTACAAGATAAAACTTTACAAGTATTATGAATCTTAATCGTGCCGCCAATTTCCAAATTCTTCGTGAGTTTTGTTTTAGAATAAAATTTGTTTTTATCTCGCCGGACGAAATTAATTTCGCCTTTAGTTGTCACGTAATCGGTTACCTGTCGGGCTTTATCGTTTTATGCCTCGGTGATGGGAAAAGTGCTTTATGTTGTAAGAATATAACAACAAAATTGAGATAATCGTTTTGATTCATATTGTATACCAAAAACATTCTCGCGTGTTGGTCCGGGCCCCTAGTAAAATAGACTAGGCCCTCCTTCTTGACAGCTCGTTAGAGATGAGCATAGGTCTTAACTAGCAAGATGATCTAAAGACAGCAGAGATGTTAAGGGTATGTTGCCAAATTAAAGCTGGATCTTTTTTCAGTTCACACGATTTTACCTAGTTTTTGTCGCGGTATTAGACAAATGAATTGACGTTTATCTCTGACTAGTTTGCTTAGTAAATGGGTAGTAAGCCTACATTTTTATAAAGGTCTAGGATCAAAATGCAAAGACAATGTTTTTGAGTGTATGTTTGCTACGCTATAGTTACGTCGTTGGTAGCTACATCTTAGATAGATAGCTGAAGTAACTTCAATTCATGAGAAAAAAAAATATACTACTTTTTTATCCGTTTCGCTCAAGTAATCACCTCTGTGGTCTTCTCCCGGGTTCAATCCCCGGGTCGGGCAGCAAAAAAAAATTTGAAATTGTGCATTCTTAATTTTTTAATAAAAATAACGTTGCCTGGGATTGAATATATGCCCGGTTGGCGATAGGCTTGCCATCTATCACATTGTGGGACTTAGTGTCTTTAGCTAGTCGTGGTTGCCCTGGTTGTGCCTCTGCCTACCTCTTCGGGGATATGGGGGTGAAGATACTTTCGCTAAAGTTAATAACTTTTATATGATATTGAAACTGCGAATCACAGTAAGTATTTTCAAAATTAAATTTCTTTAAAAATACTAATCATTTGTAACACAAAATTCATAAATATACAATGTAAGCAGCTGAATTCAAATTATTAGGAGACGTTTTTATTAAAAAGACACCAAATTTTATTTGGCATATGACAAGTATATTTTGACACATGCACAAAATAATTAAATATTAAAGCTGTTATGTACACACAAAAGTTACAAAAAATACACGACCTCGTTTACAATGTCGATGCCCCGAGCCCTAAAACATGTTCCTTAATAAAATGTAAATGGATATGACAGTTATTATTTCATGTCACTTCAGAGCAATGGTCATAAAATGAATGAAATGTATTCAAATGATATTAGGAAATATGAATTTATATCAGTAATTAGTGTGGCACAGTGGGTGTACTGGCTACGACTGTATTGTGTAATCTTTCTTACATGTAATTTTATTTATAAAAAAATTAAAGTTGTGAAGTTTGTTTCCTTGAAACAATATGTTATTTTTATTTACAAAAATTGTTCAAATTATGTGAAAATATTTTAAAGTATTCTCTATTCGTGAACTAGCAAATTATTATCTATTTAAAAGAAAGTAATGTTTATTACGCTATTTATAACTCAAGAACGGCTGAACAGATTTGGCTGTAAAAAATTGATGGGCATATAGCTTGAAACCAGGAAAAGGACATAGGGTACATTTTATCCAGTTCAACTGCTATAAAACTAGGAAAAACAATATTTTAATTTTTACAAACAAATCTAACGAAGTTTGTCAGAAACAGGTTAAATATTATGTAAACGGAATTTGACAATACAACGTATTTTTTCATAACGTACATGTGGAAAACTGGTTTACAAATATATATTTAAATCAAATACATTTGAAGTCAAAAAAATGTGTTATGTCAAAAGCCCAAAGTATTTAGATGTCAAGTATATATTTTTTCCAATTCAGGTTAAGCACACATTCTATACAGCCTTTTAGGATGTAACATAATATTATAATAGTTTTTTTTTATAATCAGTCATTATATTAGGTGAATCCAACCTTAACTCTTCTCATTTATAGTTTAAAAAATGTCAATTCAGAGACGAAAAAGTTTTTTTCTGTTTTGCGTTCTTTGCGTTCTTTCGCAAAGATCGATTCGTTCAATGATTGTCAAATTGGAAAATGTATTTTAAGCTTTCGTCATGAGTGACATCGTGATGCTCTTTTCTAATCTAAATCTATATATTAATACGAGATTCCAAAACTTCGGACCCCTTTTACGAAAATTGCTAGGACGCCTGAGCATGAAATTTGTCACACTTATAGTTTATGTGTAGGAGAAGTGCAGAACGCTAATGTTTTTCAATAATAATGGTTATAAAGTACATTAAATCAATGAATAAAACATTACCCACACTACCATGCATTTGACACACGCAAACAAATATATTGATGAGAACGATAAAAGATCACCGATGGCGCACTAAAAAGTTTGGAAACAAATTAGTTGGTCTTGAGAAATGAAGATGGCGTTCTTATCAATAATATATTAAAATTTGTTATGCTCAAATTTCGACGAATGGGCAACCAGTTATATTTATATAAGCAAATGTCCGTTAAAAACTAAGTCGACACAATTCGTAAAAAGTAATTTAGTAATAAATCTATAAGTTTTATGCTTGCTGGAATCAGGGCATAATTGGTCCATGTCCTTTTCATTTGTATCTTCAATAATATAATTTTGGAACATAAGAAAAATAAGTAAACTATTTATGTCGAAATGTCAAGTCCAGTTATTTAAATGAAATAAAATGTCATCTTTATGGCTACAAAAAATTACAACCGTTTATTAAACAATGTTAAACACCTATCTATGAAAAAAAAATGAAAAAGAACTATATGTATGGCTCTTTGATTGATAAATATAATATTTTATAAATAAGAGAGTATATTTTAAGACATAGGAAACAATTAATGTTTTGTATCAGTTATTGGACACGATATCATAATGATTAATTTGAGTTCTAATTATTATGTTATAAATATTATATTGTTTTATGACATTATTGAGTTATTAAATCAAATGTATAAATTTATTTAATTTTTTGTCTGTTATTTCAAATTTTGACATAAAAAAAAAATTGACATAATAACATTAAATCAGAAATAGAATTGATTATTATCAAGTTTTTTATTTGTTATTATTTTAATTTAATCACATGTTTTAGTTGTTTATGCGTTATGCGTTTTATTACTAGTATTGTCATATGCTTAATTATGAATATGATGGTTAAATATTGTGAATTAATGTTTACTGCTAAGTTTTTATAAAAATATATGTATCGAACTAAGTATTACATGCTGGGATTTCATTTATATAATTGACTTTGTTCAATAACTATTAAATTATATCATGATGAAATGGGGAAGTAATGTGTATACTTGCATTACAAGAAATATTTGGTAATACACAAAAGTGTTAGTTTCAGTAACAAGAACTAAAATATTCCTAATTTACGCAAATAAAGAGATTATCATAATGGACTGCGGCTAAAGATCAGAAATGGAAGTACATAAGAAAGTTCGGAACCAATAACGAGTAGTATCGCCTGTCTACGTCCGTAGGGCGTAGCGTAAGTTTGTAGCGTTACTACGTGATAGTACTATCTTCTACAGTAGTACACGTTACGATGGGTCTAGTTTCGCTTGCGTAGGTATATATATACAATGAATATTTTTAGTGCGTAAGAGCTATACGTACCTACAGCACACTAACAGTACGCTAATTTTAGCTATCTTACATTTCGAAGTAAATTTTATTAGTGATAAAACTGTTTGCAATAAGAATAACAAATAGTTAAGATTCTTTCTGTTTTGTACTAAGATGGCGAAAAAGCAGGAATATGTACAACAGTGATCCCAATCCGGCACAGTACTCCACCACCTAGATATGCACCAGTTAACTAGAATATTACAAGCTGACGATGGAGTTATGCGTAATGTCCATTATTAATAATAAAATATTGTCCGTTAGATTTGAAGGCAAACAGGCAAACGAATTTACTGAAGATATACCTATTGTCTTCGGCCACCAAAAGTGGCCATATTGTGACGCGAACCTGCAATTTCGGCGTTAAGACTTATGCATTTAAACGTAGTGAAACTCCCAATAAATGACCTTTATTGAAATATAACATCTAAGTTAACAGTTTTTACGACGAAATAATTATAAAAGTACATTTGAAACTCATGATATCTTACAAAAGAAGAAAAATCGAAATCCCTTCATAGTTATACTCAAAAAATATTTTATGGAAAAGAAACTAATGTTTAGAAATTTCTATTCAATGAAGATTTATTTAGATAAGTTCTAGATTTTGCTTGTTTATTCAGTACAACTTATTTTATGTTACATAAAATACAACCGCCTCGCCTCGTTAGTCGAGTGGCTAATATACACACCTAATTACACTGACCAACCGCGAGGCTCGGGTTCGACTTCTGACGGGGGCAGGCATAGGTATGATGAACATTTCCGGGTCTGGGTATTTATTAAATTTATTATGATATTCACCTATATCACAAGTACCCATAACACAAGCATATAATTTACTTATTCTGGAGTTAGATTCAATTTGACTAAATTGTCCAGGAATGTTTATTTATTTACAACTTCACTCGGTAAAGCATAATTATTAAATATTTTGAATTTGACTTAGTTCTTTGAAAGTTTTACTTCGTCGTAAAGTGTTGTGTAGTGTACCACTTCGTCCACCACGTGTTCCTGCCACTGCAACTCGAATGCTCGTCATTGTCGTACTCATGACTTAAAATTCCAGCCATAAGATGGCGACGTGCTGGTAACACCTGTCTTTGTTATCTTCAGTCTACGTTTGTTGCTTCCATTAGGAGAGCTTTTGCTTCACTAACCTACCAAACTAACTTAAAACTAACTTACCAAAGTATATTTAAAAACCACTAGGTACATAGTATCGGTAACATCCCAATTGAACGTAAGTTTATAAGTACACTAGCGATGGACTCCGTTTTCCAAAGGCTCCGTATTCCTTACAGGACTTAAGTCCAATACAGTCCAGCCCGGACGGAAGCTTTAACTTCATTTCCTAGCAAAGGATATTAGGATTAAAAGTTCGTCCAGACCTAATGCCTAGAGACATTTGGTCTACGACTAGAATTATATTAGTCTAGATATATGTTTATGTAGTGAAATATAATTATATTTTTATTATAATTCAAATCATAAGGTTTTCTGAAAATATATACCTTTTTCTTAGTATATCCTAACTAATAATACGAGTATTATAACTATTTAAACTTGTTTGGGATATA
Source organism: Calephelis virginiensis (assembly GCA_002245475.1). Lineage (NCBI taxonomy): Eukaryota > Metazoa > Arthropoda > Insecta > Lepidoptera > Riodinidae > Calephelis > Calephelis virginiensis. The sequence goes on from NJDC01001196.1 coordinate 669,960, forward strand.
TATCCTAGTAAAGCTTTCGGATACCCAGAGATAGAAATAAGCGTTTGTAATAGGTATTGATATGATAGTATTATTGACAACTGTATGTTTTTTACAACTTCACTGAACTTTGTGGGCGGGCAGCGAGCTCAGCCCGAGAGTGTTTTATTTATGTGGATGGGATTTTGTACAAATCCAACACCAAGAATTGTAACTTCGACTTGGTGTTCTGATTACTAGGGGCCAGGGACGGCTCGCCACTGAGTCTTAGCGCCGGGAAGAAAAGAGGCCTTTGTTGCTGAGACATACGACGAAAAAATGAGGTATGTAAATTGCGGTTGTCGAAAAGGTGAAACATGTAAATTTTACAGCGTTAAGAAAATAATAACGTACTGATGAGCTATTAAACAAAACCGGCAACAGTGACATCTATGGTGTTTATGGACGACGGTTATGTCATACCACTAAAAAGTCAACTGCTTGTAGGTTTTTTTTTATAAAAAAATGTACTTCGTTTTTATTTTTAATTTTTAAGATGATTATACAGAAAAATAATAGAGATGACATATTGACTTAATGCCTACACAAGTTTGAGTTTTTTAGATATTCGTTTTTTATTATAATAATGTTATAATTTAATAATCAATATCTGATTATGTAACTGGAAATAATAAAGAGTTTTAGATTAAACACATTAGCTTTAAAAACTTTTAATCATAATTATTAGTTTATAAACATAATTATGTGGTCGTACAGACAACATCAAAATCCACTAAAACTTTTCATATTTCGTCGAACGCTTTCATAAGTGCTGCCTTTAGAGATTAACTGGTCGTATTCCCGGGAGCGATCTTCGAATTCCCTAAACCGGGAAGTTTCGGACACCGGACGGTCAATGGGGATCGGGATGGGGATTTGTCGACAACTCCTCTCATTACTATGATTGCGGGGGATATGCACCCGACTTATGAAATGTTTGATATCAAACAAATCTTTTGTGGAACAGACAAATGCTTTATTTGATTTAGTAATAACGGGATTTTGGGATTCGTACGATTATTCAATATATTCATAAAATATTTTTTTTATTTTTATTATGTAATAAAACGTCAAAAGAGATCGTGTAGCGTTTTTTTACTTTATATTTTTAGTTCTGATATCTGTCAAGACTAGTTCCTAAAGCATAAATTTGTTACACTATGATTTTGTAAAATGTAAATAGGCTATGTATTTTTTAATTGTGGTTTGTAAAATTTTAACCATAAAAAAATGTTTTCAACAGGCCATTATTGAGTTATCTATTATTCTCATTTTCTATTGCCATTTTATATTCGTAAACATACAACATTAAATTGGTAATACGAGTATCTACGCTAAGTTTTGCCATTTTTATTTACATGACATACTTTTACAAAATATTATGCCGTACCAAGAAAAAATAGGACTATTTTTTCAGTGTAAAATCTGTTAAAATATTTTTATTATAATAGTTTTTATACCAACATCTTCGTTATGGTATGCAATATTTTATCATTAGAATTATCAATTCTTGTCAATTGTTATAGGGGCATTGTAATAAATTTAATTGTACTTATTCCAAATTGTAAAAAAAATTAACTAAGTAAGAACTATGCAACAATTTTAGGTAGTTAGTTAAATACAAAAGGTACACGTTTATTGAAATAATAATAAAAGATACGTTCAAAACTAACACACTATATTCTATCTCCACCCAGAAAACGAAACTCATATTTATCACAGTTATTACACTGTTGATATCGGAAATTGAAGTCGGGTCTTGTCGATTGACGAGTATTTCGGTACGTACGCTACCCACTAGACCAAAGCGAACAGGTTTGTTGTGAAAGAAGTTTAAAAATGACTGCGATATAATTAAATTTCTATTAAACTGTGTACTGACCTCAAGGCTTCCTTTTCTATTTTGGTTAAAGTAAATTATACCATTGTGCTCGACTAACTTCCATTTTGCTTTTAATTTAATAAACAGGCTCGTTTGATGAAAACATTCAAAAACATCTTATGTATTGTTTCAAACAGGTTTCTTACATCGATTAAATACTTTCATGGGTTCTTTTTAGTTTTTATTGCCCGATTTTTCAATTAAGTAATTAAAATTTTGATAATTCCAACATTTTGAGGTCAGATGATTTATGTATAATATATTAAAGTAAAATAAGTAAAAAAAAAATCTTTGTACTTTATTAAAAAGTACAAGATGATTGTCTTCATTAAAATATCATAAATTTTTCTGGAATCAATTACGACTTGTAAATTACATTGTATTCGTCAAAATGTAAGAAAGTGGGGCTTACAATAATTGTTCATCAATGTGTAGTGAATTACATCTAACATGAACATGTATAAAACAAGGAAAGTACATATCCTACATTTCATTTATTATGTTGATGGCGTTTTGTTAACTAGCAGTTATGCTAGTAACTTAAGCAGTGTATATTACTATCCAATTTGAAATATGAGAGCAACGACGATGATGATGTCGTAAAGCATGAAACACAATGATATCTATATAAAAATCAATTGCTGTTCGTTAGTCTCGCTAAAACTCGAAAACGGCTGAACCGATTTGGCTAATTTTGGCTTTGAATTATTTGTTCAAGTCCAGGGAAGGTTTGAAAGATAAGAAAAAGGGTAAAAAAATGCAAGGGAACTAGGAAAAAAAATCCCGTACAAACTGAACGGGTGGAACGAAGTTCGCCGGGAAAGCTAGTAATAATATAAATATTTTCGCTGTCTTAAAATCGAAAACTGTGTTGTTTATTTAATATTATAAATTTGTATTAGACAACAACTTTGAAGTGATTACATGGTAGATACTGTATCATATCCAAATTACTAGCTATGAATACGTGTAAGTTAAAATTTATAGTGTTACTTTTATTCAATAGACATTTTATACTCGAATAAAACATTAGTTCTATAACTATTTGTACACAACTTTACTCCATATCTTAAATCTATTATTACATGTGGATATTGTGGATATTGCATTTGGATGTGTGCAACGTATTATTAATATTAGAAATTTGTGTTCAAGTTCAACGCAACAATGACTCAAAAATATTCAAATTAGGCGTTATTAACATGTCAGTCTAAAAATTTAGTGTCACAGTCAGTGCATGGCGATAGGTGTAATTTAAATGTTTTAGTTCGCATTGATATTTAAACTCTTAAGACACACACACACGCACACACACACACACACACACACACACACGCACACACACACAATCTTTTTTTATTTAAAATCCTAATCACTTTTTTCCTAAGGAATGCTTTGTTATTAGTACACCGGGCATGTGTTATTATTTTGTTAAAAGTGACAAACCATTTGACAGATATTTAAAGGTTATGTAAGAATTGACTTTTTCTTTTATTAAAAAAAACTCACGTAATAAAGCAATGTTGTTTTGATTCCTCATGTTTCAAAACCAAATAGAGATAATGGAAAATATTTAGTTAAATTGAATGTTCTGTTCGAACGAGTTTAACTAACGAATTTTGACATAAGCCACGTGACTTTTAAAAAGACTGAAAAGAGAATAAAGGTTTGGGTAATTCGATATTGACCAACTCAAACTCAAATGATAATTTGATTAAGATTTTAGTTAATATGATAAATAAAAATATTTTATAGATATATTTTTGATATGTCATAAGATGTAATTAACCAAAAAATTAATGATTGAAAGCACGGTACCAAACATATAATTTGATGAAAAAGGAGACTGTTTCATGAGATGTTTTAGATTTTTTTCTATAATGATGACACAACAAACAGATTTTAATAATTTAATTGGTACCTGATTCTGCGGACTTGCATTAACAGTTAGCAGTGATTGACTAATTCGCAAAGTGGAAACACGGAAACAGTTCATTCAGACACCTGCCACATCAAAACTATTAGAGCATATTTGACTGTAGACTCATGAGGGCCAGGAGTACACTGGCGTACGTCGAGTCCGGCAGCAACAGGCTGCTTGGGAGGCGGAGTCTCGGGTGGGCGAGTCTGCGCGTAGCGATACCGTTGCCATGACGACGCCTCCTATGAATGTTTGTGATTACTACATCCATAGCTGAAAAGAAACTTTTCCTGTGATTGACGTTATGCTCAATAATTGTGTTTGGGTGTCGACTGAGGTTTTATGGAAGGTGCGAATCAAAGTGTGAATGTGGAAGCTTTTTGATGGTGGAGTTTATTGTGAATTCTTTACTTCTAATATTTGAAAAGTACAGTTTTAGATTGCGAAGAACCATTTTAATGTGATACCTATGACATATAAATAAATATTGCTGAACAAGTTGCAAACATTCAATCTAACCCCAAAGTATGCAAATTATATGCTTGTGTTATGGGTGTAAGTCAACGATTCTGATATGTATGAAGAAAACACTTCAATAGATACCAGAATCAGAAAGATCGCCTCTGTGGTCTAGCGGGCCGGGTGTTGGACTTGACTGCATGAGGTCCCGGGTTCGAATCCCAATTTTTCCAATTTTCTTATTAAAAAAAATGTTAGTCGGGATCGGAAATGTGCCTGGTTGACCATAGGCTTGCCACCTATCACATTGTGTGAGTTAGTGTCTTCGGCTAGTCGTGGGTGCCTTGGTTGTACCTCTGCCTACCTCTTCGGGGATATGGGCGTGAAGATACTTTTGAACTTCGCTATTATTTAACTTGATTTTTTTGATGGGTTACAAATTCCACTAGTTTAAAAAATTTAAGGATGAAAAATTAACATACGCAAAACTCAACAAAAAAAACTAATAGTGGTACCATTTTTATTACTACTAGTGGTCCTCCATTGGTCGAAATTCAACCATAATAAATTTTAATATCTTGTTGATAATAACGCCATCTTCATTTCTCAAGATTTTGTTTCCAAACTTTTTAGTGCGCCATCTGTGATCTTTTATCGTTGTTTTTTGTTATCAATATATTTGTTTGTGTGTGTCAAATGCATGTAATGTGGGTGGGTGTATGGGTAATGTTTTATGTATTGATTTAGTGTACTTTATTAGCATTATTATTAAAAATATTAGCGTTCGGCACTTCTCCTACACATAAACTATAAGTGTGCCAAATTTCATACTCCTCCGTTCGCTCAATTTTCGTAAAAAGGGATCCAAAGTTTTGGCATCACGTATTAATATATAGATTCATAAGTAAATTCTTAAATTATTGTAACGAGGTACTTATACTTAATTGTAACTTAGGTAGGTATAAGTAGTTTGGAATTGCTACCAAACACGCAAAGATACACATTTTTTTAAAATGATGTTGATTGTTGCTGTGGGATTTCACGTTGTATACGAGTATGTTAGATTTAATTGGTTGTATTTTTCAATGAATGGCGATTAGAGTCACTGCCTTAGTAGTAGTAGTAGTAGTATTTGTTTATTTTAAACAGAGTATTATCTTTTTAATAACAAATCTTAATATACATAAATTACGTGTCACGTTGTTTGTCTGCGATGGACTCCTTAACTACTTAACCGATTCCAATCAAATTTGCACACCGTGTGTAATTTAATTCAACTTAAAAGATATTTTACATCTCAGTTTTATGATAAAAAATATCATCCGAACGAAGTCGGAACAGGCAGCTAGTAAGCAATAAGTTTACCACTATAGTCTATGGTAGAGACACGTCTATGACGTCACAACACCGCAACACAAACTGACGATTTTAGCACCGCGGCACCGCAACGCGTTTATGTGTTAGCCCTTGATCACTTGGATAATTGTTAATGTTAGTTTAGTGCCAACTCAAAACGGCTTTTTCCTCATGGCCAAACTCAAACGAATGTACAATTCAAAAAAAATCTGAGCTCTCTTTATTCTTTACAGTTAGATACTTATAATAAATTTTCTATGTTGACAATGGCCACTTAGAATAAACTGAAAATAGATTATCAAGATAATTGACACTGAAAGCAACCAAGACACTATAATGGCATATTCCTTCATACGTAAATTATTAATGTCGAAAATGGATGAATCGGTATTTATCGAACGGAAAAGTGGGAAGGTTCTGCTTACCTGCAGTACGGTAGGTACACAAGCACCGCAATTATAAAAATGGTAATACCATATGGAATTGCAGCAGCATCAAAAAAGAAAAATGTCGTGGTTCGATTACTCTAGCAGTAGGTAATAAAATTTGCGTGTAAATTTCTAATTATGTCATTTCATTTAATTCTCATTTTTGTTTTATTCCATTTGTCTCAGGATAATCGTTCAATAATAAAATTAGTGCACCATTCGTGCAAAGCTTACTATCCAAAAAACGAAATTGACAAGGCTGTTAAAAAGATGAGGGAGAAAGCGGTACGAACGGATATACCAATTCCGCAATTTTTTTTAAATGGGCAAGACACCTTTAGAAGACCAAGGCCTTAATTTAGTGTCACCATTACCAAATTTAAAAAATGTTAAAACAGCTTTTTACTACTGCCGCAAGAAAAGCGTCTTCCAATCTGTTCAAAATGTGTCTGTTCCTGAGCAACATAAGGAACATATTTTGTATGAGTACATGTATGAGACACACCGTATTTTAGTCTTCTGTTCAGAAGATGGAAGAAACGATTCGATAAATGAAAAATATTTTTTTTGCGATGCCAC
>NJDC01001196.1:677313-694253 GCA_002245475.1 Calephelis virginiensis
GAAAAATGTCGCGGTTCGATTACTCTCGCAGTAGGTATTAAAATTTGCGTGTAAATTTATAATTATTTCATTTCATTTATTCTCATTTTTGTTTTATTCCATGTCTCAGGATAATCGTTCAATAATAAAATCAGTTCACCATTCGTGCAAAGCTTACTATCCAAAAAACGAAATTGACAAGGCTGTTAAAAAGATGAGAGAGAAAGCGGTACGAACGGATATACCAATTCCGCAAATTTTTAAAATGGGCAAGACACCTTTAGAAGACCAAGGCCTTAATTTAGTGTCACCATTACCAAATTTAAAAAATGTTAAAACAGCTTTTTACTACAGCCGCAAGAAAAGCGTCTTCCAATCTGTTCAAAATGTGTCTGTTCTTGAGCAACATAAGGAACATATTTTGTATGAGTACTTGTATGAGACACACCGTATTTTAGTCTTCTGTTCAGAAGATGGAAGAAACGATTCGATAAATGCAAAATATTTTTTTGCGATGCCACTTTTTATAGCTGTCCTGAACCATTTCAGCAGCTTGATACTATACATGGCAATTTTGGCTGCGCGTCATCCAAAACTAATGTTCGACCCTTTCTGTATGCCTTAATGAGCGATAAAAAACAGGAATCATATGAAGCATTATTTTCTATGATAAAATTTCAAGTAAAAGATTGGTCGCCAACAATATTCATATGGACTTTGAAGTAGCAGCAATTAACGCCATTAAAAATAATTTCTCCAACATAAATAGTTAGTTGCTATTATCACTTTATGTATTGCCATTGGAAAATGGCTAAAAAAATGCGTATAAAAAAAGAAAAATACGAATTGTGGGTCTTTGTACTTCTCTATCTCTACTTCCCCATGGATTGATAAAAGAAGGTTGGGCATATATTAAAGCCAAAAGTCCCAATACACAAAACATGACCAAATACCACAACTACGTAGAGAAAACGTTTCAGAATCGTCACCGCGCGCAATTGAACATGTCAAACAGGACGATTTTATACAAAACTGCCAAATGCAGTTGCTGTATATTAAAATTAGTGAGGATTATTTTCTAGAAAAACTAATGTAATTTATTAATAGTTATTTAGTAATCAGAATTTTCGTTTGTAATTTTACATATTATTTTTTAGAACGAAGTTCCTTTTTGCTCGTTGTGAATGGGGGCTAGACGGAAAAAATCTTACGAAAATGTTGTCACGACACTTTTTGCTCTGTGGTCAAGCGGTTCAGTAGTTGGACTTGACTGCATGAGGTCCCGGGTTCAAATCCCGGGTCGGACAATTGCTTTTTAATTTTTTTTATTTTTCATTTTCTATTTTTATTAAATATTCATTTTTATTTTTTTATATTTTTTTTATTTTATTACTTTTTTATATTTTTATTTTCTTTTTTTATTTCATGTTTCTCTGTCTGTCTCTCTCTATAAGAGAGATAGAGATTACTAAAGATTGATAAAGATTGAGAGAGAGAGGGGGGGGGGGAGAGAACTTCGTTCCATCCGGGTGTCCCTTGACACCTCTCAACTTTTTTTTCGTATGAGTTTGGCCACAGGGAAAAAGCCCTCAAAACTACCTTGGTGTCTATCACAATAAGTTAACAACTAAATTATCAACGATGATGAACAGTTTTTTTTTTTAATTTTCGATGATTCCATCAGATATTATTAATAAATTTTAGTATATTTCTGTTGTAATCTATTGCAATTTTCGTAAACTTAATCGTGAATTTCTTATTTCATATTTATTTAAGACCATTTACGTATGATAATAATTGTTCGTACACTTCAACATTCAAATCATTAAGTGAACAAAAAGTAATTCCTTATTTGCCTACTATTGAGTGCATTTAATCAGCCAAGATTATAATTGAAAAAAAAGTAACTGTTTAACACACTATCTAATAAAAAATATTATAAATACTTAAAATGTCTCTTGAATTTAAAATACGAAACCTAAAAATATACAGTGGATGTGAAGAAGAATAAACCCTCTTCGTTTTTTGCGCGGGTCTTCTTCCTCTTTGGTATTGTTATGTTTAAATTTGGTGGCTAATTCAATAACTTGATATGTCCAAACATTTCAATAACACAAAACTAAAAGATCGTTGTAATATGACTTATGAGGGCATCATCATCCCAGCATCAACGCGAGCGTGGTTGAAAAGCTTGTTGTTTCATACAGCGCAATGTAAGAAAAAGAAGCACACCGAAAAAAGAGAGATAGCGCCTGAGAGCTCGGTTTGCATTCGGTAACTTTCAAAAAGTGAGAATATGATAACATTGAACGAAAAATAGTGTAAACAAATTTCATAAAACGTGTTCCAGGAAATACGTGTTTTTTATAACTCCTTACAAATTCCCCGTGTTGGTCCGGGCCCCTTTGTAGAATAGACCATCTGCCTTCCTTGCCAGGCAGCTCGTAAAAGGCGAGCATAGGCTTACCATCACTAACACCGTGACATCCGACTAGGTGGTAGAGTTTGGCAGCGACTCGCCCGGATTAGTACCACCGCCTTACCTATTCCTACCGCCATAACGTCATGACGTGTTCCAGTTCGGAGGTTAAGGTAGCCGGTAAACTTACTTTTGCTCGAGGCCTAACATCCCGACCTCAGGTTGGCAACGCATCATTACCACCTTTGGTGTCTCTAGGTGGCGTGAATTTCTTACCATCAGGAAATCCGTCTGTTTGCTTGCCTTCCTATAAAATAAAAAAAAAGTTCGTGAAATAAAAGATAGTTATTTAGAATCTCCATCATATTTGCGAGGTTTTTATAAAAATACTTTTTTTACTTTAACTACTTATGAGTTCATTATAAACGGCCAAAATTCAGTCAATAATTGTGAAAAAAGGCATAGTTTTGGAGGTTTATAATGAATTGGTTTCTCCAAATTCAGATTTTTTGTTACCATAGAAATATAGGTATAGTGCAAAAGATCCCAATTAGTTCAAAAATTTCAAAGAACGATCTGTTACGAAGCCATAATCACGTACGAGCGTTTGTATGAAAAAGAAGCTGGGTTGGCCGCTCTTAAATTTAATAATTCAGAACTTTTTTTTCATTTCTTCTTTTATAAACATTAAAACAATATTAAATATCTATCTCTGGATAGCTTTCAATATCGGTCTTGCCAAAAATAAACATGTTATTTTTAAATTATACTAAAAGCCATTACTATATAAACTTCAAATAACATAAAGTAACGAGTCATGTAAAGAAAATAGTATTATGTACATAGAAAGTCTATGTACATAACTATCTTTATTTAATTAAAGAAAAGGTCAAAATCATGAAGCTATAGATTACTACAGGAGGTAGCACTCCTAACAAAGGACTGATGTTGTTTCCAAATACTGCTAACTCTCTCTAGTGTTCCGGCCTCTCTCTCATTTGGACTGTGTAATTGACTTTATTACACTCTCTGAGAGTCCGGTACATTAGAGAGAGTATGCAATATTTGGAAATGACATCAGGTTTTTGTTAGGAGTGTATCCTCCAGTAGTATTTTAAATAGTTGACAGAAAACAACACCAAGATAGGTACTGCCTATTTTTAAATCTCCAATGAGGTTTCAGTATATTGTTAAAAGTCAATTAACTATCAAAATTTGTAATTTGTATTTAAGTTTTCACAAATTTTCATTTTTTAGCATCCATATTGAACTTTTGGTAATTTATTATAGCTTTGAAGCTTTTAAGTGTACCAACTTAATCTATCGTATTGTAGATGCAAATATTTTTTACATTTATATATATGAATTACTGAAAATTAATGTAAGCTATTAGATTAAATAAAAAAAAGACACAAAATAAACTTTCATCTGAAGTACATATTCAGTGTACATATTCTGATCCAGTGGTAGTTTAAAAAAAAGTCGACGCGCATAAATACCACATGTATGGTTCAAGTGAGTAAAGTTTTTTCTGATTCTGATTCTGAGTGTATATAGACTCTTATATTGTACAAGGTAACTTTGAAAGGACCAGCCAAATTGAAATATAAATAATTAGTAATGCATTTTAAAATAATTCTCAAATTCTAATATTTACTATTATAAAAATCAATTTCATTTTTTAGACTGTTTGTAAAAATGCTTTACTTGTGGACATGCTATGTTGTGCCGTACCTAGTACGAGTCATGCATGACGTCGCCAGCCAGTGAATGCGACTGCAGTCGTCGGTGGGAACCAGTTCTATGCTTTGTTTATGTTATAACCATGCATCTTGTATTTTGCGTCGACTAAAAACTGGAAATTGATTTTTATTAACATTAGTTTTTTCATAGATGGAAAGTCTTATCAATTCCTTTTCTGATACCTTTTCTATTATTTTTAATCTTCAAACAATTAAAAGAATTTGTAAATATTTTTTTTGTAATAAACAAATCATATTTAGGCACATATTTTCCTTTCAAAGGAAGTTTCAAACCCTTTACTTACTAACAAAGTATCTGTGAGCAAATGTACTGTGAGCAAAAGTATCTGTGAGCAAAATAATATCGTCCGATTGACAACGCACCTCTCATAATATGTTTGGTTTCTTGTATCGTGTATTTTCGTGACATCAAAAGATCCGTATGCTCACTTGTCTATAATATGAAGAAACATTATATATGTCTATATATCTTATATACACTTGTACTAAACTGTAAAAGAGTGAATTCCTTACATTGAAGATATTGAAAAAAATAGGTGTAGGCACTCGAAAATTGTACAAATGCTAAAAAATACACTTTTTTGTTTGTCTGTCTATCTTTACGTCTGTCTGTATTAAGACCGCGCGATTCATACGAATCTACTGAACCGGATTGAAAACGCAAATCGGCTGGTCAATACTTTTTGTATCGAGGAAGGACAAAGGATACTTTTAACCCGATCACCAAAGGGGTTTCGAAGGGAGAGGTGTAAAAGTCATAATGTTAATTTGGCTATTATTTGTTAGCGCGCAGTCCGATATAATTTATTACTTCAAACATCTCCACGCCATTATCACCGAAGGGGTAGGCAGAGCCATAACCAGGGCACCCACGATTAGCATAAGATACTAAAACCCATAGTGTGATAGGTAGCAAGCATATCGCCAACCGGGCACATATCCAATCCCAGGCAACATTATTTTTATTATAAAATTGAAAATCTACATTTTTTTATTTTTTTGTTGCCTGACTTGGGAATCGAACCCGCTACCTCAAAAAGTCAAGTCCGAAGCTAGACCACTAGAGCACAGAGGCGATAATTTTTTTTATAAATGCTGTTCTAACTTTTTTCTGTTATACTTTTTATAGTTTAGAAATTACAGTCAAAACAACACTCATTATAAACTAGTACGCAGAGAAACATTTGAATGTACAGGTCTTACATGAATATACAAATCTTCAAGCCAAGTTCTACTTCTAAAGTAAGCAGTGATCATCTAGTGGTAAGTGGACGAAGTTCGCCAGTTTGGCTAGAATATAATATTATAGTGTACTGTTATAGTATTATAGTGTAATTAAAAGGTCGTTCCCTTGAAAACTACTTATTGGCACATTTAGAGCTTCATGAACTTTTATAACAATAGCTTTACAAGATTAAAATCACGATACCATGATAGCTTTTAGCATGAAACACCAGGATCTTCCAGTTACAAAGTTTTGTTTCACTCTGAACGTCCCCGATCATATTCCCTTATGGATAGGTATACTCCAGCTGTAAAGATAAGGTTAACTGAGCAGCACCGTTGTAACAGTATTCTGAATTCAAAGCATAAAATGAACCTTTTCCTCTACTTTTACGTTTAGTAATTTTTATAACATCTTAGTTTTTAACCGACTCCAAAAACAGAGAAAGTTCTTAATTCGACCTTATGTTTGTTGTATGTTTGTTACGCAGTCGCATTTGGTCAATAGCCAACCGATGTTCTTTTTTCGAAGAATATGTCACGATTCCGAGGTGGTCCGATATTAGTTTTTGGTCTTTTTAATGGTTTTGATCCGACTGATCATTTTTGAATGCATCAAAGATGAAGTAGATCAATATAAGTGAAAAATTAATGTATTCTTAAGAGTAACTCAAAAACTACTAGTATATTGGTTAAATTGATGTGGGAGCATTTGCTATATTTCTAAAAAAGAATTATGAAATCGTGATACCCAATGAGTCAGATTTTGCAGCTAAATAGCGCTTAATTATTTGAGTCCCGTTATCTATACATATTTAATAAACTAAAAACAAAAAAAAAACTTTTTAGAAAAAAAAACACTCTAAAAAGAAGAAAATAAAATTGTTCTCCAAAAATGTTAATTATGAACTTACAACCTCATTATACATGACTTATATGATCATAAAACCTTGACGCGCGATTTTCTTTTGTGTCATTCCCATTTCACGTGGTCATTGTATCACGCCTGAACAAGCAGTCCAATTTTGCTAATTCTTTTTTGTTGTGACTGTTATTATCAGGATAAGGTTCAGATGTAGAAAAAACCTGGTAAATTGCAGGAAAACTAGGAAAAACAACATTTTAATTTTTAATTTTTTTAATACAAACTTTTAGTAGCGATTTAAGTGAATTAGCGAATTAAACGATACGGAATCTTTTGGTCAGCTAGTTACTAATAATATAATCAATCGCAATGCAGCATAATGAAAATTAGACCCTATTTATTAAAAGTATAGTACATGAGGTAGTTAGCAGTATTGACATAAAATTCTTACATACAGGGTACAGGGTTTTTATCAGTCAGCTATAACTTTATTAAATATATTTCCTCCAGAATAATAAGGATGAGAGATAATGATATTCTTAAATTTAAAAGAAGCTTTGGTGTTTTTTTCCTTGTAAACGTTTTAGTAAAATCAATGTTTAGTCACAAAATATATAAGGAGAAATTTTGATTAAACAAAAAATATTCCTAATGTTTTTTAGTACAAGTTGCGCAAGGGGAATAGTGGTTAATATCATTATAAAGAGCTATCATAGAAAATTGAAGTAACATTTCAATTCTGAAAGATTACCCTCAATTAGTGAAATTACCTGGCGCAGCAATCAAACACGAAAGCAAAGCCTTCTGTGGAAGGATAAAAGATTTTTTAATTTAGCTGAAACAATTTTAATCTTTGTAGTTCTGAATGTACAAAGAAACCAAGTTTTTGTTAGAAGCAGCGCGACGCAATCTCTAGATATTAATTTCTTTTCATTTGCGTCTGTTTATAAAAACACGTAAACTGTTTGCCATTCACAATCCTTTGTAAAATTAACACTAATTAATTTGTAAATGCTAATTGTTGAGGAAGAAGACGACATAAAATATTTATATTGGGACTTACTCTTCTATTTAAGCGTCTCTTGTCTATGACTGTGGCTTGATAATGTCATGTTCCGGTCCGGACGGTAGAATAGCCGATAAACTTGCACAGTTATTGGCCTAACCCCCGGCCATAAGACAACAACGCACCTACAGAATCTATGGCACCTATAGAGGCTGCGCTTATCTCTTATTATCAGGGCAGCAGAGTGCTTGTTCTGTCTTTTGCTATAACAAATGTTACAACTCAACATATTTAGTGTTTTCATTCATAATAATTTTCTTTTGATTTAAATGTCGAACCAACATTATTGAATGCAAAATAACTATTGGTTCTTATTTTGCACACTAATCTAACAAGTGCACTTAAGCAGTTCACTGAAATAGTAATATTAGGCTAAAAATACAGCGAATTATTCTTAGTATGCTAAAAAAAGAGAAAGGAATGTAACATGTATTTGTGTAAAACAAGGGCTATACTTCCTAAAATTTAGGAATATAATAGATTTGAGGCGGTATTTCAAACCTCCGTAATCATCTCTTTCTGTCATCTCATCATCTAATCATCTGTAAATCAGTTTGTTTGCTGTCATAAAAAATGTACAGCTTATTTTCTGGTGCTAACCTAACCTTGAATATTATCAAACTATATGAACTAAGTTAATTTTCGTGTCGTATCCGAAAGTCATAAAGTTTCAATTCCGCGATGAATGTTATACCATAAAAAAGTTCCACTAAAGGTCATATAACATAGATTGCAATCAGAACTTGGTGCATAAACGTTTTACTGTTCATTTAGAGATTTAGTGAAGACGATTTAAGTTGTACATAGCTGCAGTTAAACGACTTAAGCTAATGAAAGACTTTATCGCGTAACTTGTGTTGAGGTTCCCTGCAAGTGAACTCAAAGGCGATAAACTTCTTAATGCTGGAAAAGCTGCTTCTAGCGGTATATTACAATTTCTGAAGGCTGATTTACTTCATTAACGCTTATCGACGTTTTAAAAGAAAAATGATGAATACCTGGTTTTGCTTTGGTGCTCTTTTTTTCTAAGTACTGCTTTCATACTTCATATTTTGTAATTGATATTTGCTAAGCGTAGGGATCAAGTATTTCCTTTTAGATCAGTTTTCCTACTAAGCAGCTAGTGGTAGGCAATTAACATCGCTTAGATGCGGCACTAAAATTTTGGCCACGTCGAGATTGTAAAGTTTTGTTTCCGGAGGTAAAGTGACCATAATATATTTTCCGCCATTTTCGTATTTTTCTTTTGGAAGTCAGGATAACCGTGTATCGGTATTATTATTTACTAGAAGCCTTTCATTTCCCATAACATTTTAAACTCAGGTTGTCAACACTCCAATACCAGTGTTATTTCAGCTACCGATTTCGTAAATAATTTTTAATTGAATTTTTAGTACACGATGATAAGTATCGTCTATGTCAAATCTTCTGTTTATGAAATGTTGTACAAAAATAAGATACTGTCTTTTTAATGAAAAACGTTTTCGGGCAAACTTGATTTATTTTCCCATTTCTTAAACCTCATGTAAAATTACGACATCTAAATTGAAAAAGTTGTAAAATTATTTTTTATATATATGATCGCCTCTATGGTCTAGCGGTCCAGGTGTTGGACAACAAAAAGGAAATATGGTCTTTCTAACTTTCTAATAAAAAAGTGTTGCTCGGGATTGGATGTGTTGGCCGACCGTTGGCGATAGGCTTGCCACCTATCACCTTGTGTTGTGGGACTTAGCGTCTTCGGCTAGTAGTGAGTGCCGTGGTTGTGCTTCTGCCTATCTTCAGGGTTTGAGGATATGGATATGAAGACACTTACTTATATAAATGAATAAGTAAATAATATATCTGGACAAATAGTACCAATTAGTCTGACCACAAAGTAATCAAATATGCTTATGTAATAGGTGCCAGACAACGATATTTATACATAGGAACACTAGAGTGGGTGTTTGTTGAAATATCTGTATAAATACAGACATCTATGTTTATCACAGAACTGCCTGCAACGTGGGGAATCAAACTTCGAGCTTTCTGACTGATTGGTTTAGGTTGATTGGTTGGTACTGATTAGGACTGTACCGTTACCGACTGGCCAACGAGTCGCTGAACCTAAATACTTTAGATATAAATAACAATAAATTATGTCAATAATTAGTACACAACCTTCATTATAAACCAGATTCAGGAAATAAATCTCAAAGTTTTCTTTAAGCCTCTAGAAAGTCCTATACTAGCAAAGTTAGTGAGTGTTGTACGAATCTGTAGATATTTCTTACAACGTACACCTATAAGGAACTGATCACCAGTGGCGGAATTTCCAAACCGATGTAACTTGAGGACCTTCAAGTAAAGAGCGTATTCATTATTAAAAGGTCGGCAATGCATATGCGATACTTCTGGTAAAGCTATAAAAAAAGCAAGACAGATATTGTTATGTAAACATTTTGCAATACTTTGAAGTGATAAAAGATGGTACTCACAAATTACATTAGTTAGTTGCTTACTCTATATGAGTATAGGGTGGTGTTTTCAATTATAACGACTTTGAGTTAAGTTGAGTAATTAGTGAACCATATTTTAAAACTTCAAGCATAAACTTGAGATGATGCTTAACTTAGTTACTTAAGTAAAATTACATTTCTTTTGACAAAAAAGTATTCCCATACTCAAACAATGGCTTTGTCTTTGTTCTTGCAAGTAAGACGATTCCTTTGAATAGTGTAAAAGAACAAATCGAGGGAAAACTCGCAAGACTCCAAGTTTCTTCTGAACCAAGTGTCATTACCAAAGGACGTAGCGTCTAATGCGCTTGCTAAGATTGTGAGGCAAGCCGTCGGGCCAAGTTCCTTCATAGGCGATAAATTACCTAGTCACTTTTACAGCTCATGAGAACATACGACAAAACTTTGCTAGGACGGTTCAACTGATAACGGAGAAGCGAGCTACCAAATGATTGATGATATATTTTACAAATGGTAAAATCATACATTTTACGGGATGCCCGTACTAATATTACAAATGTCGTTTAATGTTATTGTTGATTAATTAATTTGTATTTATTTATTTGCACAACGTATTATAGAAGTACGTGTAGGTGAAAACATGCTTAAATTTAAATGTTTTGTAGGTGTACTACTTCATTACAAACAGTTTATCGAATAAATCATAAAAATGAAACATAAGGCCACCCATAGCAACGATAACATGTTTATTAATAGTAATTTACTAATGTTAGAACTATAATTTCGAATGAAATTCCCTTGAATGTAGTTACACAGATTTACTTCCAAGAAGTATTTATTTTGCAAATAATCATTATAATAAGCTTTTAATCGCTTAAGCAAGTCACTTGGGCCACATTATAAGCTTGGCTGCATTAAGTGGATAATTCTAGAGTTCATACTTTCATCTCCTTAATGGATGCAGCGAAAACCATTTATAGCTATCGGTGACTTTTTATGTGCACTCTGTTGGAGTGACTTTATTGAGTGTCCGGGTGACGACTACTTTTATTATGTATATTGGAGATAACATATAACAGTTTTTTGAGGTACCTTGGTGATTTTTTTCTAATCCTTTTGTCTAATGACAGGATTTACGGATTTGTTTTTTGCTTTCGTGGTTGTGTGATGATTTAAAATATTTTTTGTAAAAAAATCTTCATAATTGTACTTAGACTTTGTTATACGAATCAATTTTAAGCTAGATTAATTACGAATATCTCCCATGTACACCTTCACATACATCGTAGGATCTTTATTGTCCATTCTATATTGGAAGATGATGTAGCCGACAAATATGAACACGTAGCCTAATATCTCAGACATCAAACATTTTTTTTTGATATTACAAGTTTTATTAAAGTTAAAAATAATTTAGTAGTATTTCAGCCTGCTTTAAGCATTCATCCAGCGTACATTATCCATTATTATATGCACCAAGAGATTCTAAACTCGTTAAAGAACGTTGCTCAACCTGACAATAGGATTTTGAGGTGAAATTGTATACGAGAGCTTCACAACAATAGAACAACGTCCGAATTCACGCCGCACGCTACACCATCCATCTTGGTTTATACTCGGAATCCCTTGTCACATCACGACTGCATCTTCAACCCTTTTCGTATTATATCATAATGTACATGCTATTATGTGCTCAGCTGCTAAGTCTTGAATATCATGTCATTATGTAATAAACTCTATATTAAAATAGTAAGACTTTAATTAACTAAAATAATTACTGAAGCAATCTAAAAAATATATAAATATATATTGTTTTTTTTTATTGGAAGGCAAACAAGCAGACGGATTTCCTGATGGTAAGTAATTCACGCCGCCTTGAAACCCCAAAGGTGGTAATGGTGCGTTGCCAACTTGAGCCCGGGATGTTGGACCTCGATCAAAAGTAAGCTTACCGGCTACCTTACCCTCTAAACCGAAACACGTCATGACGTAATGTTGGCGGGAATAGGTAAGGCGATGGTACCAATCCGGGTGAGTCGTTGCGAAACTCTACCACCTAGTCAGATGACACGGTGTTAGTGACGGTAAGCCTAGTTTCGCTTATATTTTATTATACTTATAATTTAACCTTTTTTAGGAACCGTGATCTTTGGAAGTTCATATTCAATTTAAGATGACTTTGTGTTCGAGGCGCACAAAAATGTAGATATTGTTGATTGACACAACAAAGTTGCAAGACCTGTGATTAGCTTTGTACCTATTTCGGTAAAATAAATATTAGATATTCCAAACTTTTTGTGTTAACAATATAACAGCTAATAGGAGTGAGTCTGGAATCCGCGCGTCTTACCTGAAACAAAGTAAATATGTATTACATTATTATCATGTAACCGATATTTAAGGTTCATCTTCAGTTAGCCCAAAGTTTAAGTTTCTTATTTAAAATCATAGACTGAAGTTTCCATCGTCTACCACCGCGACTAGACCATGAATATTTCCGTGGATGTAATACGAGGTCGAGAAGCAATCGAACCTTTCACGTCCTTCACCAACTCACCACAAAGTTCACCAACTCGCAGTCGACGTACGTTTCGTTTCGATACCAAAGTATCCTCAGGAAATCGACTGTATCGAACAAAAGGACGCAGTAAAAGTCTTGTACTTAATGTTACTTCTAAGATTCTTTTACTGCAACAGTTACAAGGATTCCGCGTATTAGCAAATTAAATTCTTGTTCTGGAACAGTAAAATTTATGGTGTGTAAAGTTATCTATTGTCATCAGAAGAATTATCTGTATTTGTATCTGCATAAAAATTGTATGTTGCAAGGAGTTGAATTTCCCCAGATTGTTGTTTGATTTAGGTTATGGATAAGACCTGTAATAGGCCATGTTCCAATTTGGTGAGTTAAATAATAAATAAAAACAACATTATATCGTAAGTTGGGGTAAGGTAAATTCTTTTAGTGTTTGTAGTCGGCATGTCCTTTTTTTAAACATGTATCTATGTTTAGATTTCTAGAAATTTATGTGTCATTGTAATTGTAGGCGTATTTATTTTATGAACGTAGTATCTAATGTACTTTGTAGATGATTAGTTAATATTTCTAGGTGCCCACATTAATATTTACTAGGCGAATTTAGTAGTAGAATTAGTAGTAGTAGCACTGTAAAACTGCAAAAATCTGATTTCAATTACAAAAGTAAGTCATTTGGGTCCATAAAAATACAGTATTTTACTTGATTTTAAGATTTCATCATAGGTTCCAGACTTGGCGACAATGGGTCCACCTCGGAACTAAGCTCTTTAAAAAAAAGATAATTTTTAAAATCAGTCCAGAAATTATGAAGAAATCACATGTATAAAAAATATAAAGGAGTCAAACACATAACCTTCCTCTTTTTAGAAGTCAGTTAAAAATATTGTATAAAAAAAGATTTAATTGTCTATTGCAATGAATAAGTTCTAAAACCAGTGAATATGATCAACATTCTTAAACATCTAGAATTATACATCGCTGATGAACGTAGACTATATTCAATGCAAAAAAAAAAACTAGTCAAGCCTCTAGTTCTTCATTATTTTGATATGAAACGATTTTGGCTTTTATTTTATTAAAAATATTCAGAGATCTTTCGTCGGCTCAGACAATGTCATTCGTTGCCAGGATTTGGCTACTCGAAGTCGATTGTTGTTCTTGCTAGCGATCCAGGAGATCCCGAGCGGAGTAGGTAATAAGTTCGTTATAAATGTCGCGCCCGTAAATCTAATGTGTAGTCTGGTTATAATTATAAGGGAATAAATGAGCTAATTTAATATGGACCTAATTTAAATTCAGCTTCTTGAATTATTGTATATTATTAGCTGACTTCGCTACAGAGTAGGATTAAGGTCTAAAGCTGAGGCTAATAAATACTACGTATTTTTAATAACATTTTAATTCATAAAACGGTGATTACAAAGAAGATGTTGCCTATAGACAGAAAAAATGTAAATGGCGTTTTGAAATTAACGTGTTCCGTTATTTTATATAAATCTCTCTAGATGGAGATAAAATTTGGCTTTATTATATAGTTTATAAGTATTTTGTTAAATGAAGTGAGCAAAAAGTATGGAATTTCATAGAACTTTGTGATAATCGATTTTATGCTTCTTTTTTAGAAAGCTAAATCAATTTTAGTGTTATCATGATCCGGCTCGTGGGTTTTGAGTTGTACTTTTTCACACAATTTTTTCACTTATCGACGACCTCATGATTGATGATTATGCATTATTAAGTGTAACTTTAACACTACTAGTAAGATGTTTATAAAACTTACGTGAGACCATTTCGAAAAGATTTGTTACCTCTCGAAAAAACTAATTATTAAATCGTGACGTGGTATTGTGGTGGTTTACTGCACCTAATTAATTAAGTTATGTAATAAGTTACAATAAATAAAAAAGCGTACATAAATTGTTTTTTTTATTTCGATTTATATCGTGCGTGTTACTAGGATAGTTAGTTTTCTATCGCTCACTGAGAATAGTGACACATTATTTTTATTCGTGAACATTGTATTTTTTTACCATATATTTCCCACCTACTGCTAAGAGGCACTTGCACGTTCCTAGAATAAATATAAAAATGGGTAAAATATTATTTGATTGGTTAATAGGTGATAGCTTAAAATGTGGTTGCTAATAACCACTTGCATATTCGATCGTTTAACATTTTACCCCGTTAGCTTCTAACTCTTTCAATTTTAAGATGAAAAAAGTTATGTTAAATCGCCGTTTCTTAACAGTGTAAACCATTATCAAATTTAACTAAAGAACGTGCAACCAGCTCTAACTATATCTTCGCTTTTTTATTGCAGTGTACAACTCAAATAACGACTGAAGTCCAACTCCTAGATTTTAACTTTTTTAGGTAAAATGATCAGGAATAAAGACATCCTTATGACCTTTAGCCAACATAGACTTAGAGGTACCTCGCTATTCTATGGCCGGATTATTATGCCTAATGTGCAAATCTACCGGTTACCATCACTTATAGACTGAGACTCGACATTATCAAACATTTATTTCAACTTTTCCGTTTCTTTCATTTCAGACGTTGCGCTAGTTCTAGATGGTTTTTGGTAAAATCAAATCGAGATTAAGAAACAACCGGAGCCTAGTCATTCTATAAAAACTAATTAAAATTGCTCAGTCAACATACATATAGGTGTTTTTTTTTCATGCTATTAAATTATGTTTAATTAAGGTAAACGAACAGACGAAATTCCTTTTGGTAAGAAATTCTAGTCGCCTAGAGACACTAAAGGTGGTAATGGTGTGTTGCCAACTCGGTCAAAAGTATTTTTACCGGCTACCTTATCCTCTGAATCGGAACACGTCATTGATTGTTAGCAATCGCTGCCGTTATGACGGCAAGAATATGTAAGCCGGTGGTATCAATCCGGGCAACCTAGTAGGATCTCAAGGTGTTAGTGACGGTAAGCTTATGCTGCCTTTTACGAGCTGCCTGGCAGAAGGCAGATGGTCTATTCTGCAAAGGAACCCAAACCAACAAGGGGTGGTGATATTATTATAATATTTGTATCATCGTGCCTTTGGCAACTATAAAGGAATACCTATAGGTAAAAAAATACCCATTAACATTCGCAAAAATATGCAAGACACATGCCTATTTATATCCACGTATATTTTAGAATATTGTAAAAAACCATGTCTTATTGACGGTCATTAATTATTAAGGAAACTTAAAATAAAAATACCATTTTATTTGAAATATAGCTGTATAACAGTTCTCACCCCTACTATTATTATTACTCCAATATTACCTAAGTTTGTAGCATACGATTAGATACGTTCAGATTTTATACTTAGGTCTGGTCCTGAGACGGAACTATTGGATCTTGTGCAATATCAGTTAATTATCGTTTTAATTATCTTTAGCTTTTTAAGCATACCTATATTTTCTTTTTGTGAAATCCCTTAATAACAGAGCTTTAATATGAAAAACCAATTTTATTAGTTATATAACTCCGACAGAGTTATTAAAAGAGTCATAAATATTGAATTAAAACCGAATCCTATTCTTTTGAATGGTTTCCTATCCAGTCCAATAATCCGTTTCGTAAAATATTTATTATTTACTCGATAATAAAGTGGTGGAATAAAGTTATGAGATCCGCGAGGAGATTCGGAGGTAGATTCAATTTGTTGTAAAGTCGTTCTGATGAAATATAAGCGAGGTTGTGCGGTTTCATAAAATTTATTGGCCACGAATGCGGTGCGTCTGTATGTGCTGGAGACAACACACGGTCCTTTTGCTTGAAGTAAGATTTCATATCGAGTGTGTTTAGTGATTTTTTAATTTTTCTAAACTATTGGTCTCGTGTTCAAAGAAGTATTTTTTGTTTGATAATGGAAGGCAAATAAGCAGACGGATTTCCTGATTTTAAGAAATTCACGCCGCCTAGAAACACCATAGATGGTAATGGTGCGTTGTCTACCTGAGGCCAGAATGAATTAAATAAATAAATATTCCTGGACAAGTTGCACAAATTGATTGAATCTAACTCCAAAGTAAGCAAATTATATGCTTGTGTTATGGGTGTTAGTCAATGATTCTAATACATAGAAATACTTAAATAGATACCAGAATAAATTTAATAAACACCCAGACCCGGAAATGCAGACATCTAAATGTTCATCACACAAATGCCTGTCCCCGTCGGGAATCGAACCCGAGCCTCGCGGATGATCGGTGTAGTTAGACGTGTACGCTAGCCACTCGACCAACGAGGCGGAATGTAAGGCCTCGAGCAAAAGTAGTTTTACCAGCTATCACACCCTCTGAACTGGAACACGTCAACGGCTAGCACCGACGTTATGGCGGCAGGAATAGGTAAGGCAGTAGTATCAATCCGGGCGAGCCGCTGTTAAGCTTAACCACCTAGTAAGGCGTCACGGTGCTAGTGACGGTAAGCCTATGCTCGCTTTTTGCGAGCTGCCTGGCAGGAAGGCAGATGGTCTTTTCTACAAAGGAGCCCGGACCAACACGGGTATGCGGTAGATAGACGGTATGTCTATCTACCGTATTAGATTGTTAGATTGTCTTAAGGCGGATTTTGGAAGCAACCTTTAGTAGCTTTAATGACACCACGTTAGT
>NJDC01001196.1:694267-737770 GCA_002245475.1 Calephelis virginiensis
AATGCATTAAACAAAGGTAGGAAATGTTATTCGAGCATAACGTCTCAGGTCACGCCCAATACTATGCTGGGATGACGTTTCATACTTTGGCATTGGATTAAATATCAATGTGGTATTATTGAAAATTATTCCGCTTGCAGCCAGACTCTATTGTTAATATCGAATTTCCTACCACTTCAGGGTTTCCGCCTACGTAAACCCTAAAAAAGAATCGGGCAAGATGTAGATAGTCTGATGTAGAACGTTTGCGTTGCACTATTGCAAACAGTCTATTCTGTTTTTTATATGACATGGAAGGCAAACAAGCAGACGGATTTCCTGATAGCAAGAAATTTAAGCCGCCTAGATACCAAAGGTGGTAATGGTGCGTAGCCAGCCTTAGGCGGGTATATAAGGCCTCGAGCAAAAGTAAGTTTCCGGCTACCTTATCCTCCAAAACAGTACACGTCAACGGCAAGCACTAACGTTATGGCGGCAGGAATAGTTAAGGTGGTGGTACCAATCCGGGCGAGTTGCTGCGAAACTTTTCCACATAGTCCTATGCTCGCCTTTAATGAGCTGCCTGGCACAGGAAGGCAGTAGGTCTATTCTGCAAAGGCGCCCCGACCAACACGGGGAAAATTGTCGGTCATATTGTTTGTCCGTTATATATACGGGAACCCAGTATCGAACAATTCCTTTAAACCCAATGTATTTTTTTTAAAAGGACAAATTTCTAACGTAGCCTGTATTCATCAACCATAATGTCTACTTCTAATGATACAAGATTTCTTTAAATCGTTCCAGTAGTTTCGGGTCCAATACAAACACACAGTCGAATATCTCCTCTTTATTTTTAGTACCTATAGACTTATACTAACTAAAGCAAACTAGCCGACCCGTCTGTCGCTGTCCTGCTATATTTTTAATGTGATTTTACTAAAAAAAATTGAGTGAGTCACCCTTATCACTCAGGGGTATGAAAAATAGATTTTAGCCGATTCTCAGATCTACTAAATATACTCACAAAACTTCATGAGAATCGGTCTACCCGATTCGGAGGAGGTCGGGAACATATATTGTGATACGAGAAGTTTATAAATAAGACGAGAATTTTATATATAAGATAAGCAGATGGAACTTCTGGTGGTATACGCACCAAACATGTGAAAACAAACTTCGTAAGTTCAGCAACTCTACCCCTTTGACGAAAACACGACAGTGGTGAGCACTGAAGTCAAATGGTGCTAGATTGAGCTGTAATCACATGCACAAAAAGTCGAGCGCTTGAAAAGTCTGACTGAACAGCGCTGGGGTTATCACATCCTGCGCTAGAAAAATTAAGGCAAAATAAACCAAAACATTCCACGATCAGATCAATCGGATATTATCCGAGGGTGGTGTCAAGAGTCTCCGAAACCTGCGTGTTTGTATGAAAAGGGTTATGAATGTGAAGCAAGCAAGACAGGTTGGTCAGGATCGTGAGGTCTGGCACTCGATACTCTCTGCCTACCCCGTAAGGGACTCGGCGTGAAGATATGTATGTAAACCAAAACAAACGTGAGCATGAGTGAGCATTAACTGAAAGTATATCATTGATATTATTGAATCAATTTGTTGAATATCAAAATAATTTTGTATTCGTTTGATTTGCCGACCAATTAGAGCAGGTATAGAACATCAAATAACATGATACAAATCATGTCTGAATTTGATCTGGTAATTGACTGAGACTGAAGGGTTTTATTTATTTTGTTTTTATTGGAAAACCATCCGCTTCAACATGTTCCTAAGTTTTGTATATAACAAATCTTAGGAACATGTTAAGAAAATGACAGCATATTACAGATTTTTGCCTTAGAAAAACAAAATGACGCGATAATCAGCGTATATGAATTACGAGCTAATTTATTCGAAGGCAATCATTACTAAAACAATAATCGTTGAAATATCTATTTTCTTTTGTTTCTCAATAACAGAACTAACATAATATATTGTATAACGTGTATGTTATAAAACATGTAACGTGTACAAAGAGACTTTATGTGTGATATTACATACACATTGCTTTGATGGATAGCAAAAAAACAAAATCTACTTTTTATCCCGATATTTTTAGGTCACGAGGGGAAACTGAAAATATGTTACCTGGTTCAAAATTAACGAAAGTGGTGCATACGTACCGTTACGTGGCTATAAACAGGCAAATACACATATTAACAAGAATTCAAAATAAAATGGCCAAGGGCGACTCAGGCTCTTGCTTCTAAGGGTTAGTAGCAATCGTATTACAATTAGCAAGTAATGTTTGACTCTCAAAACCCAGTTTACTTCTTCAATTTGCATCAATCAAAGATAAATTTGTTTGTATGAAAGACTACATTATGGCTTCCGAATATGTGATCTCGTTCAAACCAATTTTCCACATCTTGAATGCAGACTCATTTACTTAAATGTACGTAATTATGTATCTATGTATAATCGACAAAATTTAATTCAAAGCAATTAACTGCATGTCAAGGTGGAACGACAATTGCAGCGCACAGCCATCAGTCACAGAATCGTATTCTCTGCATGTTACAAAGCGCTTGCATCATAGGTTAGGATTCGGTATTCGGAAATCAGTTTAACTTGTCAGCTTTGTGCACGTTACAAACTTAATGCGTCTGAAACAAACCTGTTCCTGGAACATACTGTAGATAATAATTATCATTATTGCCACTGTGGTTTAGCGAATCAGCGTTGAACTTAACTTCTTGAGGTTCCGAGTTCGATCCCCGGGTCGTGCAACAAAAAAAGTGCGTGTTTTCAATTTTCTAAAAAGAACAAATTTGCCCGGAATTATGTGCCCGGTTGGCGCCTGGCGACAGGCTTGCCACCTACCACGTTGTTCTTCGGCTAGTCTTTGGTGCCCTGGTTGTGCCTGTTTAATGATATGGGCATGGAGATCGTAAAGGTTTGGCGACTTTATAGGTAAGCAAACAAGCAGACGGATTTCTGGAAGGTAAGAAATTCACGCCGCCTAAAGACCCCAAAGGTGGTAATAGTACGTTGCCAACCTAAGGCTAGGATGTAAGGCTTCGAGCAAAAAGTATGTTTATCGGCTACCTTATCCTTAGATCCAAAACACGTCATAATGTCAGCCAGTCTAAATAAAAAGTGTAAAGATATTCATTTTGGAACTAAGTTCTTTATTGCGCGTTGTGAAAGGAGGCTAGACGGAAAAAAATCTTACGAAAAGTTGTCACGACACTTTTTGCTATAGTTAGCTAATGAAAGCTTTTTTATTATTATTTTTTTTCATGTTTCTCTGTCTGTCTCTCTCTATAAGAGGGATAGAGATAGAGATTACTAGAGATTGAGAGAGAGAGGGGGGAGAGAGAACTTCGTTCCATCCGGGTGTCCCTTGACACCTCTCAACTTTTTATGAGTACAAAATCGCTTAACTAACTGAAAACGATTTTTACGAAAACATCTCAGGTCCACACTCTATCCAACAAACGAATAAACTATTTAACGAATTGTACGTTATAGGATTTATATTTCTCTGCAGGTTATAAAACTATACCTCAAAGTCTAGATTAACCGAGTAACCATCATTCGTGTTTAGGTATTTCTAAACTACCTAATACTAATATATTATGGCTATATCGTTGTCTTTTATTCCAGCGTTGAAGCTTGAATCAGTTTTACGGTGGGAACGTGAGTCTAGAGGATACTTAGCCCCTCGTAAATCTACTCGAACAGCCCACATATTTTATGTACGTGGTTTTAGAATGGGTTCCTTCAAGTAGTATCTTGCGGTGGTGTACCAACGCTTCCATAGCGGAAAGGTCTAGAATCTTACATTTTTTCTGTCTTTATAGCAAGTATAATATTTTAGTAAGGACTGTGTGTAACACTGTTTATTATTTAACAAGCGGCCCGCCCCGGCTTCGCACGGTTATGAAATATACGTATAAACCTTCCTCTTCAATCACTTTATCTATTAAAAAAACGCATTAAAATTCGTTGCGAAGTTTTAAAGATTTAAGCATACAAAGCGACATAGGGACAGAGGAAGTGACTTAATTTTATACTATGTAGTGATAGTTTAGACGTTTTTCAAGGTTTTGTTGAAAGAGATCTCTCAAAGAGAAAAACACGTCTTCGTTATTAGGATATCTGCATAATATTTATAATTTTTCTAAGTAAAAAATGAATAAGTAAAAATTGATAATTTTCTTACACTAAACAATGCAAAGATTTGAGTATTATTTACTAATAGTTGCCAGAGACTTTGCCCTAGTATTAATAGATAAAATTAATTTATCTTCTTCTTTTTGTAAAATTTTTATACATTTACATATTTAAAAATAAAACAATGCACTTTATTATATTAAGTCTAAAATCTTACAATAAGTATGATTAACTATTATAACGTCACGATTTGATGATTTCTTGAAAGAAAGGCAATGATTCCGAGATAAACCCACATAAATTTTATCAACACCTTATTAGCAGTTTTGAGTTATACTAAATAATGCATAAAACTTTGTGTATGTTGGCATTATTCATAAGAAGGTCATCAATATAAATTACTATTTCTACATTATTCTCAAAAATCTATAAATAGATCATGACAAAATTAATATGGTCCCAATAGAATCATGGCATATCTTTTAAGAAATAAAGTATCTTCACGCTCATATCACCGAAGAGGTAGGCAGAGGCACAAACAGGGCACCCACGACTAGTCGAAGACACTAAGTCCTACAATGTGATAGGTGGCAAGCCTATCGCCAACCGGACACATTTCCAAACCCGACCAACATTTTTTTTTGTTGGCCGACCCGGGATTCGAACCCGGGACCTCGGGTCCAACACCCGGACTGCTAGACCACAGAGACAATAAGAAATAATGATTAAAATCAGTTTGTTATTGGTCGAGTAATCGCGTATACATACAAAAAACTTGCAGTCGAATTGCGAACCTCCTTTTTTGAAATCGGTCGAAATAGACAAGTCCGCTGAGTTTCTATTGCCGCATTTTCTCTATGTCAACGTCTATCTAGACCTAGTAATTTTGTATGAATGTCATCGTGACCAAAAACTACTTATGTGGTTCAAAAATCTGAAACCTAATTTGAATCGCAGCATTCGTGTGCCGAATTTATTGGTGACTAGAGACTTTAACAGACACTTTTAAACTGCCTGTTTTTATTTAATAGTAGCTTTCACTCGCAGCTTCGCTGGCGTTTCAAATATTTTTTTTTGAATGTTTGCCTATGGGTTAATCTGTTGTATAAAATATATTTCTGTAAAGATTTATCTAAATCTATTCCAAAGTTTTTACGTGGAAGAGAAACAAACATCCATCCATTCTCACAAACTTTCGCATATGTGATATTAGTCGGATTTTTATTATTAACTAGCCGACCTGCTAGTTTGTATAAACAAAATTGAAGTGTGGTTTTTCCCACTTTCCCTGCAACGTTATCAATTTTTCTTTTCATATTATCCTTCTCCTGATAGTAACCAATACAATAAGAAAAGAATTACCAAATTTGACCATCCGTACAGGCGTGTTGCGGTGATTACGTGAACTGGGGACTAATTTATACATATTATACTAGCTGATCTGGCAGACATTGTTCTGCTATTTTTTTTTTAAAAATGTGATTTTAGTAAAAAAAATTAGGGTGAGTCACCCCTGTCACTTGGGGTTATGAATAATAAATGTTGACTGATTCTCAGACCTATTTAATATGCTCACAAAATTTGATGAGAATTGGTCAAGCCGTTTCGGAGGAGTTCATTTACGCACACCGTGACACGAGAATTTTATATATATAAGATGTATTATTGGTTTATATACACCTTTCGACTCACCCGGATTGGCACCACCGCCTTACCTATTCCTGCCGACATAACGTCATGACCTGTTCCGGTTTGGAGGGTAAGGTAGCCGGTAAACTTACTTTTGCTCGAGGCCTAACGTCCCGGCCTCAGGTTGGCTACGCACCATTACCACCTTTGGTGTCTCTAGGCGGCGTGAATTTCTTACCATCAGGAAATCCGTCTGCTTGTTTGCCTTCCAATATCATAAAAATAAAAAAACCTTATTCATTTGTTTACTTGAGGTTCATATTAATTCTTGTCATTTATCCAACAACGTACTTAGTATTTATATTAGGTGTCTTGAAAATTGCAGTAATCTATCACATAGTCTGATGGACTGCAATAGTACAGTCCAGCTATCACAATGGTTAAATTATAACACTAACGGCAGATGGGTCCTAAAGTCTTTACGCTTCTCACCCGTATCCAGCAAGAGGTAGGCATAGGTACCACAAGTTTACTACCAGGGGGCAAACTTATCGCTAACCGGGCACAAAGCCCAACTCAGGCAACGTACTTTTAAAAGAAAATTGAAAAACACTTTTTCCTTTCGTTGTCTGACCGGGGGATCAAACTCGGCACCTAATGTCACAACACCTGACCGCTGGACCACATAGTCGACAAAGAATTATTATTTATTAATAATGTTCAAACTCTGTTCACGGAAAGTAATTAAAGTGTAGGAAATCCTAAAAAACAAAATGGGACACCCGAAAATAAAATGGAGGCGATGAAATTCCGCTGTAACGCGCGTGTAGCAGTGATTCGGATCGCAACGGAATTGGAAATAAAAAAGCAGGTATCGCATGAAAGCCGACAACTTCCAAAATTTTTTTCCAACTTTTTTCCGCTGTCCCTTTTTGCCTTTTTCATGGGTTGCCAGCCCGAAACCGTTGGCGTCGGTACGTTGCTAGGTGTTTAAAAGTTGGATGTTTTTTTCGTGTCCTTTGCACCGCTGTTTGAAATCTAAAATAGTGAAGCTTGAACTTTTTGGAAAACAATTACTTTGTTTTAACGTCTACGTTCAAGTCGCAAGTTATAATATAATGATTTTGCCTCATAAATATTATCAGAGACATCAAATTTCCCTGTGCTGTTTTGGGTCCCATGTATACTAATAAAATAGACCATATATTCCTGGCTTCTTGTAAAAAACAGTTTAAACGGTTCATTACTAATAAGACCATTGGTAATAGAATTTATGTAGGAACTTGCTTTGGAAGGGAGCCACTGCCTTACCTGTTCCTGCCACTGTAACAATGATAGTGATTAGCGCTGTCGTGTTCAGATCTAGAGGGTAGGCTAGCCTGTAGACTCGCACACAACCCATAAGACATAAAATGCAGGACAGCATGACACCTATTATATTCATGCTGTGTGTACTCCGTAGGTCGCTGTTGTACTCGTGTGTTGCCTTCAGAAGAGCCCTGTGTTTTCTTTCTGTCTTATCCTCACTAAGCAAAAAAAACGTCATTGGTTTAGTAGTAAATGACGGCGTCTTAGTCTAATGATATTTATTTTATTCTATCTGCGTCACCTAGACAAGGCGAGGCAGTACTTTTTTATTGTTTTATTTCTTTTTATTAAAACATAATTCACTTTGTTTCAAATAAAAGCAAGAAATCCTAAGGAGAATGTTCACGTCGCTGAAAAAATTCTATTACCTACTTTGCATTATAAATGTGGTAAATGCACAGGATTTTTCAATACGGTAAGCAACCGTCGGGGGACGTCGGATAAATTCGTTCGGTTTCGGTTCGTTGGGTAAAGAATTGATGATGATTTATTTAGATTGGATTTATAGTATTTTTACCATTTTTTCTAGTACAATTTTACTTAACATAAAGTAAAAAAATATTTCAGAAATTCTTTACAATGGGTTTTTATTCCAGTTAAAAATAAACTGCTAACCATCTCCGCACAACTTTTTTTAGATAATGTAACGAACAAGCACACTACTCTCCTCTTGGTAAGAGATAATGTTGTTCGTAGACATTATAGGCGCATTACAGTCGTGTGGCCAATGTATGAGGCTAACTGTGCAAGTGTACTAGTTACCCTACCCTTCGGATTAGAACATGACACTGCCATCACGGCGGCAGGATTATGTAAAGCGGTGGAACCCGGACGAAGTGCAGCACGACATTCTGCCACCAGTGGTCTTGCCTGGCAGGCAGATGTCTGATTGCTGAAACTATCTGATGAAACTGATTTGCATTTAAGAATGTTTAATATCTGAATATTTTTTTAGCTGAATAAAATTACCCAAAACATCATCAAAATCATCTACTTTTACTAAATAGTACAGTAAGCAAACTAAATATCTGACCCCTTTACAGTACTTGGAATGTATTTTGGAAAAGAAAAGAAAGAAAAAATATTTATTTGCGGAATATGATTGTTACAAAGATGTTACAAAATTATTTAAGAGTTCCTACATATTCTACCAACTTGTGGTGTGCAAATATTTTAATAGGTTTTTAATTATTTATTCACTAATTACTATTTGCACACTGCTTTTTTTTGTTTGTTTTGAGATTACACGATTATTTATTAATACAAACAATTTTTAGAATGTAAATTAATTTATCCCTCTCTACCGTAAACTACCACCGTTTCCAAACCTAGCCAGACAGGAGAAGAAACGGCGAAACAAACTTCTTGCGCACCCAACATTCTGCAATAAAATAATCATATTAGAAATACTTTATTATTTATCTTATATTATTTGTCTTATCTGCAAGAAAATCTTTGACACTATAATATTTTTTCCCTAAAAGTAAGTTGAATACCTTTTGTCGAAATCTGTTTAATGGAAGTGATTTAAGATTATCAGGAATTTGGTTGTATATACGAATGGATATACAATACTCGTTATTTTCGTAAATGTTGAATTTTTGGTTAGGCGCATGTAGTTTCTCACTATTTCTAAAATGAGACAAACCTAGGACATTAGCATTTGTATGAAACAAATAATGATGTTTTTTTACAAATACACATACAGCCAATATATGTAAGCAAGGTAAAGGCAATATTTTAAGTGCCTTAAAAAGTGGCTTGCATGAATGTAATTGATTGACCCTACAAAAAGCACGTATACACTTCTTCTGAAGTCTAAAGAGTCTAGTTAATTCTAGAGAATTATTCTAACTGTTATCTGTATATTATCTATTGTACGGTGGTCAGATATTTGGTTCGCTTATTTCACACGACAACCAATAATTGTGAAAAAACTGCTTTGACATCAAACATTTAAAACATTTTCCACCAATCCTCATTACTTAGTCAATTACAAAAATATATGCAAAATTATATTGTGTTAACGTTTGATGATTCATTGACAATTGAACGAAAAAACGTTTCGTTCACTCTCTAGTCTGTGAATCAAAGAAAAAAATACCTGTCTATAGTGTGAAAAATTTAATAAATACAGGGACAAATTTCAGAAATTATTTGTGTGTGGAACATAAAGCAGAAATGATGTGGAACACAAAGGGTAAAGTAGGTAACTGTCCATAAAGAAAAAGAGGTTCCTCTTTGCCAGTTTCCAAACCCTATAGAAACTTGCTTAAATAAAATTGATATGTCTATATGAGTGTACCTATTATATATACATAGAGTGTAACGTCAACTATAAAATATGACAAGGTAATAATATTTTTCCAACTTTAAAGAAGTCCATAAATTAAGCAAGGAGGTTCATTCAAAACTTCAACGTTATAAAATTTTTCATAGCACTGGCCACAGCTGAGGTTGTATTAAATTTTGAATATCGAAGACCCCCATCAAACGTTCAATTTACCGCAAAATCTACACTGTGACATTTTGAGGAGAGTACACAATAGATATATGATTAAATAAAAATGTTTGCATTTAGATATTTAAATTTTTAATACATTTGCATTAAAAGGGGCAGAATGTCCTTTTCCCTCACTTACTTATTTTTACTCTGTATTCGGTGACATTTCACGCCTAGAGTCCATGTGTCAGATGCAAATACAGCAGACTTCTTGAACTGTACTCTGTTGCTTTTATATGGCCATTTTCAATGGTTTCTCTTTACTGTATGATAGACATTTTCATGAAAATTTTAAAGTATTTATCTCATTATTTATTACGTATTACTAATTCTGTGTTAAGAGAAAGTACATCCTTGCACAATTGATTATCAACTACTTTTTTATGCCTGTTAATATCGCGTCAGTATTTTTATTTTAAGGACAGGTAAACCTGTAAGCACTTATTAAGCATGCATTATGCTACAAAAAAGGCTAACGTACGCAACGTATAACAAATACCTATATGAAGTTTATCATTCTGAGAAATACATCAGAATCAACAGTTACTGCAGATAGAACAAAAACAGTAACAAAAGGAAAAAAAATAAAAAAAATGGTCTACGAATGTTCAAATAAATAATTAATCACATTTTATGGTTAAAGACGTAATGAGAATCTGGGTTATTAAGAAAATACTTCTCTCTTTCGTGTCCATATCATTCATCATCATATTTTACCTGCGGTATCAGATATTTTACATCAATATTCTTTTTCAGAACAAGTATTGCATAACAAGTAGTTTAAAATCAACAAGGTCAGAAGATAGCTAAAAATGTTGTTTAAAAATCTAATATCCTCCAGTAATGACATCAAAAGTCTGACAAGTAATAAAAAATCTGTAGCATCGAGACCATAAATTTTCCAATAGCTATGAAAAAACTTATCAAAGAACAGTTCCCGTGTTCTACGTGGAGAAGCTATCAAAATTCGAGGCAGTTTTCCCGATTGAGGATATTTTGAGATACCTTATATTAAAATGTAATAAAATTCCCCATCGCTAATATAATTTCGCGGCGTGGACCAAATAATATAAGGCCGTGAACACAATAGAAAGCATTTTCGGAATTTATTTTTATGTGTGGTCACTTAAGAATTTTATTGTGACACATAGTCCGTATAATTAAAGATAGAAAAGATAAAACGGTACCATTTTTTTCATTTTTGTATCTTAACGTAAAAGTTACCTGATGTAAGCTTATTTACTATAAATAATATATACTCACTTATTATTATCATTTTTTCATACATGCATTTTTTTGTGATTCATAGAATATTATACCTTACGCCATAAATCAATTACAATATTTTTTGTACATTTCTACTTGTGACAGAGTGTTGTGCAACTACTTTTCATTGTAGATATACACTGCCTCAGCTACAATGACACTGTCATATTCCGGTCCGGAGAGTGCTGGTAGACTTCCATAAAGGGCTTTACATCCCAGACAACCATAGGACAGCGACGCAGGCGTAGTATTTATGGTGCTAGTCGAATTTGAAACAAATTACAGAGAGACTAAAAAAATATATGTTTTTTTTCAAGAATACTCGTACTTTAATAGACAACTTAAATTTTACTAACTTTCTAGAAATAAAATCAATGAATTTTGCAATTGGAAATCGTATATTGATTCACTTCGCACTAAAATTAACGGGTTTGTGTATGTATCAAGAAGAATAAGAGAAGTGGCAGAATTGAGTGCATCTTTTCCCGTGTTGGTCCGGACTTCTTTGCAGAATAGAATAGAATAGAATATTTCTTTCTGCCAGGCAGCTCGTAAAAGGCGAACATAGGCTTACCGTCACTAACACCGTGACATCCTACTAGATGGTAGATTTTCACAGCGACTCGTCGGGATTGGTACCACCGCCTTACCTATTCCTGCCGCCATAACGTTAATGCTTCCTGTTGACGTGTTCCAGTTCGGAGGATAAGGTAGCCGGTAAACTTACTCTTGCTGTGGGCCTAACCACCTTTGATGTATCTAGGCGGCGTGAATTTCTTACTATGAAGAAATCCGTCTGCTTGTTTGTCTTCCATTATCATAAAAAAAAGATCTTTCTCCTAACTTAATATAGGTATGTTTCTTTTGTTTTGCGAAATATGGGCTTCTTATTTGGGGAAATTCTGTAGAATTAGTTAGAATCTTTAAAAGAAGTGCATACGGGCGATGTGTATCTAGTGTTAATAATTTACATTTACGCAAATTACTTTGCTTTGTTATATATCTTAGTTATACGTGTCATTGTGAAAGAACGCCATCATTTGTTTAATTATTTCGAATTATATATTTTACAATTAGTGAAAAACTGTACGTGCCTAATAAAAACTTATTTTTTATAATGAAAAAAAGAAAAAATGGCTCAGGCAGGATTTGAACATATAACCTTTCGTCGCAAGCTGATGAATGCTCTAACCAATTTAACCCAAACACTGGGCAAGGGCTAAGATAAAAATAGCTTGAAAAATAATGTATATTGCAGGTCCATTAATATCTATAACAACATTTATGATAAACTGAAATGACTTCCGTTAAAAAGATTTCTAAACTCGCGTCAGGACACGTGACCTGATCGAAAATTCGTAAGCCGTCTTACAGGGCGTTTGCGCAAACAAGACGGCTCAGGGCGCTTGCGCGAATGTAAGTGTTGTCATGTTTGTGTACGATAGCGAAATAAATTAATATTGTATTTTACTACATAAATGATAGTATTTTCATAATTAAAACAATTCGTGCTAAATTATTGCCTAACCATTCCAAAATATCAAAAATACACAACGTTGAAATTCAAGTTTTCACTTGTGCCGGCACTCCCAGAGTGCAACCCATCGTTTTTTTTTTTAATTTTAATAAAATAAATGAAATATTTTTAACAAGCTATTAATAGAAGAAATTGTGGTTTCCGAGTAGTTCCTTCTCCTGACTGGCTAGGCTTAGAAACGGGGATCATAAAAGGCATATAGGTAATAGGTATGTATGGTTGCCGGAGAGGTTGTTAGGATTGTTAGGCTCCTGACTGACGAGGATTGGTAACGGTGGTAGTATGGTAGATAGGATTAAAATAAACTTATCTTTAAAATTGTTTGCAATAAAGTATGAATCGTATCAATAATGCAAATATTTATTAAAACTAGTTGAACAGTTTGTAATTTAAAATTGTAAACAAATTGAAGTGTATTGTTTCCCACTTTTCCTGCAATTTTCATGGTTTTTCTATTCATATGTTCTTTTCCTGACAATAAAAAAAAGAATTGGCAAAATTGGTTGATCCGTTCATGCTTGATGCGACGACCTCGCAAAATGGAAATTTATTTATTATTTGGATTTAACTAAGTGCTGATATTTAAATATTAAAAGATATATAAATATTTCATTTCTATAAATATTAATTTAATATTTGCACAACAAAATGTGGTAGAAATGTTAGTATGCTTAAATTTTTTTGTAACAGTTTTTAACACACGTATTCCGCAAATAAATATATTTCATTTTGTTTCACTTCATGGCTATAGACTACGGTTTTTTCTGACCAACAGTAAAACCGTGTCTTCATATATAATAATATTTAACGTATTATATCGAGTCGTAGTCTTATCATATAAAATATTATTGTGAACTTAATAATACTACAACGTGAGACAGGATATATAGCCGGTTAGCGACAGGTTTGCCACTTCGAACACAGACTAGTGTTTTTGGCTAGACGTGGATGCCCAAAAGCAATGTTTCTCAAACTTTATTGGTGGTGGAACCCTTTTGAAAAACGAATTTTTTGATGGAATCCCAAAATAAAAGAAAAAGTTACGGACATTCGTTAATTGTTATTATTATTAAAGAATAATAATAGGTAATCATGTTACAATGTAAGTGTATAGCTACTACAATCAATATGAAACTCTTACGTTACTGAATGACTGACAGACAACGTAGTTTAGTAACTATTGTTGTTAGTGGTATAATAAAAGGAAAAAAATCTAATGAGATGTATGAAACTGTTTCTTTTATTTCATATTTTTTTTGACATTCGATTTGATCGAAGGAGTCTTACATAGGGCTCGGCATCCAGTCTATTGCGGTATTAGGTTTTGGTGGCAGCGTAGGTCCAAAAGCATGTTTCACACAAATATGCTGTTGTGAACGGAAGAACATTCTAGATCACCGCATCATGAAGAGGATCTTCATCACAGATTCTGCATCAGAAATCATTGAGTGGCATTGTTTTGAACAGTGACTCCATGCTCACATCTGATGTCATTTCTAGAAACGATTCATACATCTCGTTTGACATACAGGCTTTTGCAGGTTGGGCAAAAAAGTATTTTAAATCCATAAATTCATTTCAATTTTTTATCCTGTTTTCCCGGAAAATACGTCTCAAATGATGCGTGCAACGCAGTGAGATGTTGGACCAATTCTTCAAAAACATTATCTTTCAACACGGAGCGGTGGGCGAAGTGAACAGGTAACTAAACTGCTCGTTCGGCTATCTCCGTTGCGGCTTCTGTTAAGTCGTCAAAAAAAGTTGCGAGCGTACGTGTCGCGTCCGTCAGTAGGAACTCGGTATGAATGTAGATTTAATTAGGTATTTAAGCGTAATCGAATGCGTAAAAAATCTGAATTAGAAAGCTGACGAATAGAAGAGGTGTATTTTTCTCATTATTGCAAGTATTCCCATGGAGCCCCTATAAAGGCTTTGCGAAGCCCTAAGGCTCTGCAGAGCACTCTTTAAGAAACGCTGCCCTAAAGAAACCTCTGACCTACTTCTTCATGAATACGAGATTGAAAACATTATTTTTAATCAAACACACTTCTTACAGGTTATTAGTACTTTGAAAAATTACTAGTATTGACTAACAAAACACAAAATAATCGAAAATTAACAAATAGCTTAGCTGGCTGAAAGTTTTGTAACCAAGATCAATATAAACTAAAGGTCTACACAGCGACTTATACAAAGTACAATTTTTATATTAACAATATATTACATGCTCGGGAAATAAACTAAGTTACTTTTAGCTTAGAAGCCGTTAATATTTTTTGTAATAATATGTTGAATGTCGATTAGATCGCTATGATAAATAAATTTCCAATTAAAAAAAGTCGCTCGTGTGTTACAAACCTTATTCGAACAGGAGCCACGCGGCGGCGCTGTCGGTAATCAATCGATATGCGACCGGTTGCCAGGCAACGATCATGTTGCAAAATAAACAATCAGAATCAGGGCTTGGCCGTGAGCAAATTTGCTTTCTTATTTTATTACTTGTGTCAACATTTTAGATAGATATTATCCGATTATTTACTTCCTCTCATTGTAATATGTTTTATTGATTGTACACTATGGTTTTGTTACCTCCGTGCACACCGGACATTTGTGGAAAGGATTTTCGTAGTTCTTTGAAGAAGCCAAGTCCAAATTATCCACATGGATACAAAACGAAAAAAATTCGGCTGGTGCCGGCGTTCACGATTCAAGCCATGCAGAAAAACACAAAGGTGATCCCTCCGCCCAAAGTCGGCATTTATGAGCCCCAGCCGCCAAAACCGACGATGTTTAGGAGTAGCTATCACAGAGGGGAGTTTCCTGTGGCCATTGAGTTTACTAATTTTGGGAAGAAACTCGCCTGGAAGGTAACAAATATGTATATATATAAAGAATTTGATAGTCATGGAGATATTTAATATTAGACTCGACCTACTTTACATCGCATTAGAAATTTATGGAAATCTATACTACATTGTTTCTGAAATCTGGAGTATAAAGCTCCAACAATTTCATTTTGCATTTTTGTAAACAAATTTATCGTACAAAGTGTTTTTTCTTATAAATTATTAGTTTGGACATTATTTTTGTAAATATTTGATTAACTCTAAAACTGCATAGCCAATCAAAAATTGCTTTGCTATTAAATTATATTATATTTAAAATTTCTTATGGTATGTAGTATTAAAGCTTTGTAAAGTGTAGGAAGATCTAATTAGCAACAGGTATGGTAGTAATGTATTTAATGTTTATTAATAATACAAGGCGAATCTAATATTATTAACCTTGGATATATTCTTTTGCATTATGTACGATTTCATGCACGAATATTTTTGATTTAATTCCAGTTCTGTCTATTTGAATTGAGGGAAAATTTATTACGTGGAAAATTGGATATTTTTGAAATTGTCCTGTTTACGATTAATATTATCCTCTTATTTATAAATAATATTGTCAATGCCTCAATATTTCAGAGTCGTTGTGATTGTAAATCCTGTCTTTGCTTTTTCGTATTTATGACCTGGGATTAAAATATTATTTGCTATCACTCTGGAGAAGCATATATTTTTAATTGAAATCCATACAGGTTCCGATTGAAAAACTGGATTTTCATCATTACTTGCCGATGTTCTTCGACGGTCTTGCAGAAGGCACTTACCCATATAACTTTATCGTGGAGCAAGGCATTAACGACTTGGTGACGAAAGGCTCTTACAAAATTCTACCTGTGGTTCCACAGCTCATAATACCCATTAAAAGTGAGTTTAAAAACTACTGTATTTAAATAACTTAACACACAAATATGTACAAAGTAAGTCTAAAGGAATTACACTTTTCCGAATTAGTCAAAATACTCTTTGATGAGTACGCGTGAAAATAGATGACTAATAAGTTGTATATTATCTAAGATCTTGCCTATGTCAAGTTAAACGTAGCCAAAGACAAACTGTTTCAGAAATTTGTAGAAACTCTTGATATTATCTTGATACTGTAACGTCGGTGTTGGAAATTTTTGTGTTCTGGTTTTGATAATTTTACCAGTATTTTTTTGCAAGAGACTAAATGTTTCAAGGTGAGATACAGTTAATTTGATGCTTATGCCAAAAGATAAGTCCGCTGAATTTCTTGCCGGATCTTGTCAGTATATAGTCGTGTTCCGATCCTGTGTTAGATGTAAGAAATAAATAGAGACGTCACAAGTGTCTTTTGTATAGTTAACGTAAAATAAATTATTTTCTCATTCTAATTCTAATACGAAGGAATTCAAAAACAGCTGAGCCTATTTTAATAAGACTAAACTTAAAAGATATGCAATTGAAAACAATGATAATATTCGTCTTTGTCGTGAATTTATAACGTCACAATTCAAACAAAAACTATTTTTATTGCTGATAGCCCCCAGAATATTTATATATATTAATAACAGTCTATTATTAAACTAAATTTGTGTTTTTTTTTAATGTTATAGGAAGGCAAACAAGCAAACGGATTTCCTGATGGTAAGAAATTTCCGCCGCCTAGTGACACCAAAGGTGGTAATGGTGCGTTGCCAACCTGAGGCCGGGATGTTAGGCCTCGAGCAAAAGTGAGTTTACCGGCTACCTTACCCTCCGAACCGGAATACGTCATGACGTTATGGCGGCAGAAATAGGCAAGGTGGTGGTAATAATCCGGGCGAGTCGCTGCGAAACTTCACCACCTAGTCAGATGTCACGGTGTTAGTGATGGTAAGCCTTGGCTCGCCTTTTATGAGCTGCCTGGCTAGGAAGGCAGATGGTCTATTCTGCAAAGGAGCCCGGACCAACACGGGGAAAATAGATGTGATACAGAATAAGTGTTTTATGAAATACTGAAGTAATTAATTGCTAAAGATAAATATTATCAGAGCATTCTGAGGCCTCGCTTTACTTAATTCGCTTGTTCGAATAAAAATAGAGAGCGAAAAATAATAAAATCCTCTTAAATTACAGATCAGATATGTAAAGCGATCGTCGAGTGCTAGATTACACTTTGTTTAAAATTCCCTTTTTATTGGGTATTTGTTGTTAAGTGTAATATTTCATGGCAGATTGAGGTATTGAGTTTCTTCAATATCAGGTTTTGCTTTGATCGTTATTTCCAAATAAAAATGTAATGATTTTCACTAATCAGTGGTCATATTGTTTAGGTGAATGGTATTTTAAATAGCTTTTATTGTAAAATCATTATCAAAAAATATTATAAATATTGTTATCACGATAAAGAGGTTTATGTAATAATTAATCCGTACACCTGTTAGATCTTTTATCAATATATGGATATGATGACCCACTACCCGCTATTGGTAGTCTAGTAATTTAGGTAGACAGATTGTTCCACCAGCGCAGTTAGTTATGACTAGATGATATGGGCCATGCATCAGCTCTCCCTGATTGATAATTCCGTCTTATCTATTACTGTTGACATAGTGTCAGTGCTCGTCACAGTTTAAGAAGTTATATTAGCTTGTAGACTTTTATTGGGTAAGACTTAAGACTTCGCGTTTGAGATATCGACTCACCAGTAACGTCTTTGTTTGGATGGCTGATGTGTTGCTAAATTCGCGATTTTTTCAGCTTCACTGGACCAGTGACATATTCTATTTTGTATATTATTCAGTAAATTAACTTAAAGACTTAAAGTCTTGTAACATCAGACCGCCAGGCTGTGAGCATTTTTTCTGTGTATAATTATAATCTATAATACATAAATGAATCGCTAATTGTGTTGGTAAGCGCATAGCTTCCGAACGACTGGCCCGATTTGGTTAATTCTTTTTTTTATTGTGTAGTTATTATCAGATGAAAGTTCTTGTGACGAAAATCCGGGAAATTTGCAGGGAAAATGGGAGAAATAATACTTTGTTTCCCATACTGTACGGGTAAAACGAGGTTCGCCGGGACAGCTAGTAG
Organism: Calephelis virginiensis; assembly: GCA_002245475.1. NCBI lineage: Eukaryota > Metazoa > Arthropoda > Insecta > Lepidoptera > Riodinidae > Calephelis > Calephelis virginiensis. The sequence goes on from NJDC01001196.1 coordinate 712,659, forward strand.
TTATTATACACAATGTGTCGCCTCTCTGATCTAGCGGTCCGCTGGTGGACTTGAATTCTTGAGGTGCCTCTACCGTACCCCTTCTGGGATATGGGCGTAAAGACACTATACTTTATACACAACATATGCATTAAGAAACACGACCAATACTGAAATAAAATTGTTTTCTCTCAATCGCTGTTTTCAGCCTTCACCAAGTGCTCAACAAAGTGGTGTGTTTCAGACGCGTTCGCTACGAAGCGGCCCACAGTACTGTGCCACGCCCTTAAGTGCTTACAGATGATCGTAATAGGCTCCGACAAAGTTGGTGAGGCGCTGGTCCCCTACTATCGTCAAATATTACCCACGCTCAATCTGTTCAAGGGACGGAACCGTGAGTACCTACTTGACACTTGTAGTACTGAACTTGGGACGCTTACTGGTCACTTTCATTGATCATTTGGGAATCGAACCACTTTTTATATTCGCCCAGATCAGTATCGCCACTCTAGCTGTTTTAACCATAATTTAGGTAGTGGAAAGGCGGACTAGTCGATAAACTTCAAAAGAATCCTCAAGAAATGGGTCGACTTGTTTGTCTTCTATTTCGTATTCGTCCGTGAATTGATCTTCTTCCCTTTTCGCTGCAGTGCTATAATCTGAATAGTTACATCATCAAAGGTACCTTTAAAGATCCAGTAATTACAGCGGTTATTCAGAATGAAACCTAAAAATCTGACACCAAAGAACTATGTGCAAACCATAGTCGGGGTTATTTTCAACTCCATCCATTGATAACAGCCATCCATCATGTAATGCAAGTAACAAATTGACACGTACGTAACGTCAGACATTGTTTTCAATGTAATAGATTTGTCGTCACTCGAGTACATTAATTATACGCGTCGTCGGGGTCACGTTGCGAAATTTGGACGCGTCACAGTTTCAGCGGCTTGACACCCTACCGCATTGTTACACAAATTCTGCACGAGCCGACATCGCGTTACAAAATTGCGTAGTCTTGCGACTAAGCTTCAAACAATTAAGTTGCAAATTAGTCGCATTAAAACATTCTAGACTTAGAATTGCGAATATTGGGAGTTTCATTTTACAGTTTCATTTGTTTCGGATCCAACACCACCTTACAAAATATTGTAGTCTTGAGATTAAAATTTAAATAAGTCGTAAGTTAATCGTTGGCATCAATAAGCATCACATTTTTAGCAGATTGACATGAAAAACCAACTATAAAATTAGTAGTTTTTATTAATCTGTCACAACACGAGAACTATTGAAATATCCTGTCAATAATTTACCGTTTTTATAAACATTGACTAAAGTAAGGGTAAAGTTAATGGATTCAGTATCATAATTGCTATTATAACGGTCGGTTGGGAGGTTAAGCTACGATCCCGATCGACCGAACCGCGACTGTGTCAAAAAACTGACATTTCGTTGACAACAACAGTCAAGAAAATAATTCCTGCTCACGTACTAAGGAGGACACAGACACTAATAATATGAAACTATATATTGCGACAAATTGTTGCAAGTATGCACTGTTTCACACCTTCTCATTTCTCGTGTTGTCAAATAGTTGCGGCTGAGGTTTAGGGTGCCTCTGTTCCCGTTTTGCTCGGTTTATTTTGGTAACCTAATGTTTTGTAAATTTCGTGTCATTTAGGCTGTACTTATTTATGTATGTTTCATTTGTTCACTTCATTAGATTTTATTTTGTCCAAATGAAGCAATTTAAATCTATAAAGGTTAATGCATGTGGCTTAATATGCAATATTTTTTTAATTTTATTTGTTCTTTCCATTTCAACAAAGAGGTCTCACTCACTACTGGACTCAATGAACTATATTAAATAAATTAAATCTAAATTGTTTCTTTATCTCCAATTTCTATATAATTTAAAACTGTAAAAATGGCAAAGTGTTTTTTAGCGTTTTTATATTTTTGAGCTTCCGTAGCCCAATTGATTCAACAGATTCAACACGTCCGTCTACCCATCCGTCCGTAATATAACTCTTTATTCAATATCATTAGCCTCTTTATTATTAAAATGTAACTTGATTTTTACAACAATTTTATACAAAAATTTAAAAAAAAGTCACTCTGGACTTAGTGAAAATTAAAATAGCTGGTAAAAATTATGTATTTTTACTACTGTGGTAAAATAAAAATTAAGTAAGTATCATCACTCCCCATATCCCCGAAAGTAGGCAGAGGCACAATCTGCCCTGATTCACGACTAGCCAAAGACACTAAGTCCCACAATGTGATAGATGGCAAGCCTATCCCCAAACGGGCACATTAGTCTAGTCAACATGTGCCTTTTAGGTCAATTTTTTTAGCTCGCCTCGAAAAGCTACGATCGAGGTGTCATTCGATTCGTCATCGCATTTAGAAACTTTTTGAATAATTTGGAGTTTTGATTGCAAATATTACAAAAGTTATAAACAATTTATTAAAAAAAGAAAGGGTGGTTTTGTTTTCTGCGAATATCTCAAAAAGTATTCAAAATTTTCAAAATTAAAAAAAGATTAATAAAGAAGAAGAAATTTTCTCCACTTTCCGGAACTCTAGGACCAATATTTATAATTTTTCTAGAGGGTTGAAAATACGTCTGAAAACGGGAACTCTCGCTTGCATAAGCTCTGCCTACTTTGGACCTTCAATGATTAAATATTATTTAAACTTATTAAATATGAAAATTAAAAAATGAAAAAGTTCAGGCACCTATAGGATAGATTAATGAACAAAAATCCGGCAATCAAAAATTTTTATCGCGATTTTTCAATTAATTAATTAACATTTTTTTTAGCACGAACATCAATATTGAAAGTACGATAGTTGTTAAACTATTAACCTGGGATTTTTTCCTTTTATGGAGCTATCATACAAAGGCTATAGAAAAGATTCCCACTGGAAAAATTAAAAAAATGTTAATTTTCACTTCGTTATTAACAATTTACTTAAGTCAAAAAATATCAACCTCTCAGAAATATTTTTCTTATAATATTGTTATTGGTCATTTTTGAGATATTCGCAAAAAACAAAACCACCCTTTCGTTTTTTACTAAATTGTTTATAACTTTTGTAATTTTTGCAATTAAAACTCCAAATTTTTCAAAAAGTTTCTAAATGCGATAACAAATCGAATGACACATCGATCACAATTTTCCGAGGCGAGCTAAAAATTTTGACCTATAAGGCACATGTTGACTAGACTACATATCCAATCCCGGGCAACCCTATTTTTAATAGAAAATTGCAAATACACATTTTCTAATTTTTTTGTTGCCCGATCCGGGGATCGACATAGGACCACTAGACCACAAAGGCGATATTGTTGTTGTAATGGTGGTGTTTAATCAATGTTTATTACTAAGGAATCCTACTTAAGTTAGTTCGACTCGCACATGGTCGCTTTATTTAAGATCATTATATAAGCTGTTTACATTAAGACATAAGTGAAGACATTCACAGGATTGATCTTTTATCTTATTTTTGTGTTAATTACAATAAGGGAAGATAAAGAAGTAAATATATTTGCTGATAAACACTCGTCGCCTACAGCTAGCTATCATAGTATAGATGCGTTGCCAATCTGAGTCTGGAATGTTAAGCCTCTTTTAGCGTTTGTATTTCTCTACCATAATATTGTGTTTTACTGCTGATTATTTTGCAAAATACACGATGCGGTGTAGGCATGGAGTATCGAGTGTCAAATGTTATCATCCTTGCATACCTGCCTATATTTCTCCACAATCATAACTCTTCATACAAACACGCAGATTTTGGAGTCTTCTGATACCATCCGCGGATAAAACCTGAGTGATTTGGTCGTGAAATATCAATTTAGTTCTCCCTTGATACCTACATCCATCCACTTTTACATTGTGTATCTGTTTCTGTCATTAATTTCACATGACCGAACCAACGGAGCATGCCTTGTATCATTTTTACGCCAACGCCTTCTTTCTAAATACTGATAGTAATTATAAGGCGCGTGAAGCCACGCAGAATACTAGGATCACTATTATAAAACATTTAACAAATGTCCATCAATGTACAGGGAACCTCGGCGCCGGTGTAGATCACACGTCATCTCGAGGAGAGAACGTTGCCGACATGATCGAAGACACATTACAAATACTCGAACGATTCGGAGGCCCTGATGCCTTTATCAACATCAAGTATATGATACCAACATATGAATCTTGCGTGTTGAACTAAATTCAATCAATACTTATTTATATGGTTATTGAGATGCTGAATGTCACAATTTTGTATATTATGATAAGGCTTAGGATCACGATTTCTTAAATTAAATATTGAAATGATATTATCTAGAAAAGCCAAGGATTTTCTAGATCAAGATTAAACTGATAAAGAAAATCTTTTTGTGTACTTTACAACACTCAGCTTAATGATAACGTGTGCATGTTTACAAATTTTTGTTATGTGGATTGTAAATGTGAAAATAAGTTAGTTAAGGAGCGGAAATGAGGGGAAACTCTTTTTTTAATAAACTATATTTATTCAGACTAAATTATACATTTTTTTTTTTAATTTTAGTAACTGATTATTACACGAAGTGCAATCGAAAGTCTTTTTCGATATTATTCGTAACTATTACCATGGTAAAGGTTTTTTTTTCAGTTGGAGAAAATAATTATCTCCTGTTGATAAAATTGAATATCTCTTTCTTAATACTTTATTTATATCTAATCTTTTGTTGCATGTTTTGGAGCCTATCAGTCCAATTTTGTGCTTTACAATATGTTTTAACAATTACTCATGTCACTCGTATCAAAATGTCAGTTTTTGGTAAAAAAAATACAATTAATTTGACAACAATAATTTAGCAACTACAAAATTATTTGTTAAATTTTATATTTATTGACAAACTCCTATAAATTATTTTTAATTTGTATTCTAATTTTTTTTATAATGTTTGAACGTTTTAAGAAACTGTTATGTTGTTTGTTATCTCTATTTACATTTATCATTGTTAATTATACCAAGGTTATAGTTTGTACACTGGTTTCAATTGTTAGCATATTATCTATGACACAATCAGTTGAATTATCTAAATCAGGAAAGCATGAGAATCTCCCCTATTCATTAGAGATGGAGGCATTTACTTCACAATAGATCATTAATAGTGTTCACTTATGCACACATTTTGAATGTGTAACATTCAGTTACAACGTGGTAATCACAAAAATATTGTTAAATTGTTACATGTTGAAATTTCTTAGTGACATTTATTTGTCAATTATATTTTCTTTTCCTGTAAGTTGTTAATTAAGGTTTTTGCTATTTTTTAGGAAATAGTTCTGTGTTATTTATGTGTAGGCATTTTGTTATTTATAAATTGTAAATAATATTACATCTGGACATTTGCAATGATATGTCTGATCCCAAATTACTATAAAATACGTGTATTAAACTTTGTAAATTTATTTTTCCATATCTGTATATTTTATAATAGAAAATTTTTATCTGTTTTGTAACTCTTTGCATAACTCTTAAATATTAATTTAATTTTCTATATTTTTCTGTAGCTACATATGCAATTACTGAACAGCTATTCTAACTAGACTGTTTTTAATATTATTTAACAAAGCGAACATTTATATTATATCCTATTATATATAATGAAAATTAAATAACAAAATTGCAGTATAATAGGTACATGTCTAAAAACATCATTATAATATAATAGCATACTAAACATTGTATAGGTACCACGTAATTATACAACAAGTTTGTTTTTTCTGGTTTGTTTAAAAATAAATTTCAGTATTTTTATTTCTGTGTTAAGCATCGTGTGACGTCACAAAACTGTATAGGAAATGTATCATGTTTTTTTTTTGATACTATGGAACATACTACTATTGACTTAATACTATTCTTTTTTTATTACAGTGAAATTGTAAATGACAAAAATTTATTAAATTTAATTTTCCAAACATTATGAAGTAGCCAATTATATCTATCGCTCTCATTTCTCGCCTATTAATTATATTTTATGGTTACTTAAAATTTATAAAATATATTTTTCTAAATCTAAGTGTAATGACAGAACGCACTTAATATTATATTGTGTAATTTAATGAGACTGATGTTGTCCCAACGAAATACTATTTATTATGTTATTCAAATCTCAGTTGGAGTAACTTTAGGTACTGTGCTTATTGTTTAATATTATTTTTAGAATATTTGTTGACGTTGAAAATCTAATTTTCATTGAATAAATTCATGTTTCTTAAAATTATTTTATTTACATTTCTCGTTTTATAGTTTTTGCTTATATCTAAATATGTCAGGATGGATCGATAAAAGTTGGAATTTATATTTTATCACCTTCGTTACACTACACGCGAAAAATTTAGACCATAATTTAGTTTTTACCTATACTGGTCGGGGCCCGCTGAGTACAATAGACCATCTACCTTTCTGACCACAAGTTCGTAAGAGAGAGTAAGAGGTGAGCACAGGTAATATAGGTCATTATCAACAAGAACTCTGGTGGTAGAGTGATATATATATATAGCGACTTGCTCGAATAAGGACCCACCTACTGCTGCCGTAATTGCGCTGTCTTGGTCCAGTCTGGAGGACAAAGTAGCCAGTAGACTTGCAAAATAGGCCTTTTATTTCGGCCTCAGAACAGCGACGCACTGTAACATCTATGCTGTCTAAAGGCCGCTAACATATATCATGTTAATATGTTAAGATTTTTTTGTCCATAGCATTACAAGTAAAATTATATGACAGTGCGAGTAGATTCGAGCAGTTATAAATAACAGGGATTGAAATCAGATAAATTTAAAAAGATATTCCTTAAACATCTCTTCGTTTGTGCTAATTCTGTCCGAAGCTTTATGTGATGGATTATCCGAAGGTTAACTGGGGTTATTGCGTTTATGATGAGACACGGGCCGTTTTCACCTCGGGGGAACGTAAGTCAATATTTAGATCAGGCCAAAGCAATTTACAAGCCGTGAAGCGAAATTTGCCGCTATGCATGCATGTAATTTGCATTTCAAGTTGCTTCAGATTTGGTCATAACATATTCATCGTTCCAGACGACTTGACATCTTCAAAGTCCGCTTGTTTGACAGGATGTTGATTTGGATGTATTCATAGTTTTCAGGTGTCAAATTTTAAATTTCATAAAAGATATGTAACTTAAGGACGTTTTTTGTAAATGGTAAAAGCAGTACCTACCTGGGTGCTGATTATGTATCTCAATTGCCAACTCAAAATGGAAAAGTGTACATCAAATAGCTGTCAAATGACGTGTTTTATATTTGCTATCTCTAGTGACCAACAGAAATACAATAGAGATAGCAAACACAAATGACGTCATTTGATGTACACTTTTACAGTTTGAGTTGACAACTGACATACCTAATCACCCCCCAGGTCTCATTAACATTCTAAAAATTTGTGAATTTTGATTTTCTTCTTCTTTTTCTTACTTTAGGTTTTGGCATTCGCGTTAGCATTTTGCCGTTAGTTAAGTAGAAATTTGGATTAATTTGCATAAAATGTACCAAAATCAGGATTCAGTTGTAATTAGTCATAAGTCATCAATAACTCAGGGTATATATCAGGGTAATGGGCCACCGTTCTATGGCCTCATTCACTCAAGCTCATATAGTGAGATATTAATCACTCAAGCTCATATAGTGAAATTTGGCGGCAACGAGGAAATGCACGATACGCTAATTTCTTCATGATTATTTCATTTGTGCTCTTTCACTGAACAAAATTGTACCAAATTCCACCAAAATGGACTAATTTCACTCAATTCAATAGTTACGAAAAAACTTCGACCACCTTTACTCTCGATGGCGCCAAAACTCGCATTTTGATTTTCAGAGACTGGATTTTCCACTAAGCGTTAATTTATAAAAAGGTAAAATTCAGCATTATGTTTTCAAACCTGAAACTACGAGCACGGATAAACTAAAATTACATCTTTTTCATCGTCGATGGTTATGGGTCTTCGTAAAAATGTATAAAGTTGGTTGTGATTGTATTATTATACTGTGATTGTTAAAAGGTTTATAATTTTTTATATTAAAGTGTTTTTTTTTTGAAAAAAGTAATGAGCACTCTCGCCGCCTATACGATATAATTTAATGTTTTCACATAATAGACTGTGTCTAATTTTTAAGTTTTTACTAACTTAAGCAAGACATATTTCTCATCACCAATTTATATTTTCATTAAGTAAGTCAATTTATGATGTATTGTCTTACATAATAAAAATATAAATTTTCTCGTCTCGTTAAATAGATACAATATTACTTGTATATAATATTTTATGAGTGGTAGCACTCAAAACTTTTATCTAGAAAGGTGGGTCTGTTAATATTAATATAAATGAGCACGAGCCAATGGCTTAAGAGTACATTTATCAGCTGGTCCCAGACGCTGGGCGGTACACTGAGCGACACGTTTTTACTCATCTAACATTTATAACAGGAGCTCATCGCTCTAAGTTCTCTGGATGCGACATATAATATTTTCATTTGATATAAAAACACTTTATATCATGGTGCTTGTAATCTCACTGCTTCGTAACATTTCGGACCTATTTAAACCGACTCGAAAAAAGAGTATATTAATTCGACTATGTTTTTTATTTTTGGTATGTTTGTCTACTCAGCCAACAATGGATTGATTTAGGTGGTTTTGTTTCGGGAAGGTACGTGTTCGAATTCTAAAGTGGTCCCACGCCATGTGATCTAAATAGCCGTTTTTGATTTATACTTGATTATTTTTCGTCTATATAGACGTATTTTTGAAAGGAAGAAGATAGCGAGCAAAAGCATGGTTAACTTGATGATAAGAGGTAACAATGGCCTATAGACACCGTAGTTGTAGTTCTCATTGGTGTTCTATTGTGCCATAGTGTTTACAATATCTGTCTTTTGACCGAGGTTTAGGGCTAATGTGTAAGTCTACCAGCTACAGTATTATTTAAAGACAGTGGAAGTGAAGTAAAAGTCTTGGAAGGACGTGAAAGACAGTGGTCTTTAATTAATTTATACTTGAATCAGATGTAGACAATGTCATAGTTTAATCATATAAAGAAATTGACGACCACATTGTATTTTATTTAAAGGCAATTTAATCACGTAAATATTTTAATGCTTATTTATAAATGGGCCATAGCTGATGACAGCAGTAATATGTATTTTTTATGGTAAAAGATAGCGAACTCAGGTAATCACGCGACTACCCTGACGGAAATAGATAACTGTGACCTAAACATATCATAGACGTTATAGGTGCGTCGCTATCCTGTGGCAAAGTTGTCAGGAATTATGTGCGAGTCTACCGGTTGCACTAACCTTCGGGCCGGGACACTGTCATTATCACAGACTAGAAATGTACAAAGACAAGTTATTATGGCGTCAGGAATAGGCAAGGCGGTGGATCTCTACCCGTGCAAGTTGCTGCACAGCACTCTATCACTACTGATCTTATGGGTAATGTCAGGTTTAACAATTGCTAACCTTGTACGAGCTTCCAGATATGACGGAAAAAGGTCTATTGTAGACAGACCCAGAACCAAAACGGGGATAACTTAAAAACCGTTAATTTAGTCAAATGTGCTATTACATCAGATATAATTTAGGTCAGATTAGTGATCAAAGTTTTTTAGAGCAAAAGAGGGTTACTGCGAATCCCTCTTCAAACAGTAAACAGTATGTAAGCAGAAAGCTAGATGTTAGCAGAAAATGTATTACTAGTTTCTCTTCCAGTGAGAGTATGACTTTGTTGGGTGCCTTCAGACTCGAATAATTTATCTTAGCAGCAATCAAGACGGTAATTTCGTGAAGAGTGCGCTCCAAAACTATTTCAGCTGAGCCTTAAGTTCCATTGTAGCGCGGCAAATGATATTTTTTATGCTCATTCCTTTGATTCATTGTCCACATTATCACAAAAGTTATGACAATTTCGAATAGTTTTGCTAGAATTCCTTTAATTTCAGTTACTTTTCTTAAAACTTCTATTAGATATTTCTGAAACTAATGTCTTCAGAGTTTTCCTGTTTTAAGAAATATTTTATACAGGAAAACAAATAGTTAAGACTTTTTGACCCAATAACTGAAAGGTACTTAATTATAATTTATACTACCAATAACTAGATATAGAATTTAAAGTCAGATCAACCGGAAATCGATACTTAAAATGATGAAAGCGTACAGGTGTGGACATATGCATGCGCCATGTTTGGTGGTTCGACTTGTCTTATATGAATAATAAAGACTTAAAATGAAATGTAAAGTAAACAAGTGTAAAAATACCTTATAGGCTACGCTTCCGTCAGCATCAGAGCGCGAGATAATGATCCCTTTAGTACGACGACAGATAAAGACTATGACACCAATCTTGTGAACGGTTTTAAACATATTTGATTTATACACACTAACGTAGTGTCTAAATCATTAGTAATCTCAATTATTAGATTATTCCTTACTCATGGGGTTGCTACAAACCCAAATACTAAGGAACTGACAACAGCTTTTAAGTTACTTTAAGGAAATATATTTAACGTCAATCTACTTATTTTAAAGTTTGATCTAATGTTCCCTTGAGTTTTCACACTAAACTAAGTGCAAAAAAAAACAAAGTACAATTATATTTCCAAAAGCAGGTTCAGGTAATTATAATACGCTTAGTTGAGTAACAGCCAGAGACACTGCACAGTACCCAGGCACTATCTTTCCTTCCACGCAATAAATGCTCTCTGAAAAATTGCAACGATTAATATCGGAGCGGGACGGTAATACCATATTTTTCATCATTATGTGCTCATTAAAAGCAAGGAACTGCCGTGAAATCGGATCGAGGCAAAAAAGCAGTCGCAAATATTTTATTCAGTCTGCCTCCCTACTAAATTTCAATTTAGCCTTCCTTTTTGTAGCCTTCCGAAATATTAATCATAGCTTATTGGGTGCAAGTGGTATAAGAAGATACATTGTAGAGGCTGTCGGTATATTTTACGACCAATTTCTATAACCTATGTATATTCAGTTGGCCTTGTTTTGTTATTGATTATTATTGTCTACTACTAGCTTTACGTGCATGTTTTTATAAAATATCCTAGCGTCAAATTAACAACAAAAGCATGACGGTATCATACTGAAGTCAAAAGATAGTTTTAAATTATTATTTCAAATTAAAAATAATTAAACAAACCTAATAATTACTTAATATGTATAATATGACGATACCCTGCCAAAGCTCAGTGGCTTAGTATTTTTTAAATATGACATCTGGCAACCATGACCGCCTTGTTTTCAGTCACACTGTAATATTAAAACCACAAAGTTTTTGCTATTTACGTAGTGTCAGTATACACAGGAACATGTCTGGCTTCCTCAATATTTATTACTCTTTGATAATAATAATAATAAATTATCTTTATTTCAAACAATTTCAAACAAACAGACCGGTTCCGGAAACTCTCGATCATGAAACTATAGACTACTACTTGAGGTTACACTATTAACAAAGAACTGATGTCATTTACAAATATTGCTAACTCTCTCTAATGTTCCAGCCTTGCTCTCATTTTGACTTTGTTAACTGACCTTACAAGACTATCTAAAAGAGGATGGTACACTAGAGTGAGTCAGTAGTACATGAAAATAAAATCAGGTCTTTGTTAGAAGAGTAACCTCCAGTTGTTAATAAATAACTTTATGCTACAGCTTCATGTTATTATATCTCGATGACGTATTCACCGGCCATTTGAGGCGTTTGATCAGTGGAGTTTTACAGAACAACCTACATTTTACATAAATTAAAATATATAAACATAGCAAATTTTTTGCATGGTTACATAACTTGTCAGAGACTAACGATTTTTTTTTCTAATTAAGTATTTTTTTTATTAAAGTTATTTTAAAAATTAAAAGTAAAGTGTTTTATAGAAACTCGATAGGAGCTCTATATCTAGATAGTAGCTCGACTTCTAATCACTAATAGATAATGTTGAAATTTTTCATTTATTAGAGTTAGTATAGACACGTATAGATGCAGTGTAATTAAAGTGTCTTAACATGGCTTGCTCAAACAAAACAAGCGTTTTGAGGTAGGTATTTTACGAGTGTATAAAATATTAGCTGTTTCTGTCCCTTTAACGCCCGTACTTGCTCTTTCCAATAAGCGCTATTCTAATTTAGAGTGTAGCGCACTGCGTAAACTTTCAGAAAATAAGTCTGTTAACAGCTTATCTTAACTTTAGTAGTGTAGGAACTTTCAAAAATCCGTATTCTTGTTGACCTTCGTAATTAAAAAAAAACTCTGAAAACAACGAGCTTCAATATGAAAATATTGAGATAAAAGTTATCTAAAACATAATTCGATATCGTATATCAACGGTACGAGCGGAGTCCTGCTCTTGCTAAGAATTTATATTGAAATTTTCATTTCATTAGTGGAAAGCAGGAGTTACATTTTAAACAAACAACAATAAAAGCAAGCAATGAAGGCTTGAATAAATCGTGACTAAGACCGTCTAGGTATCTACCACTTAAAATGGCTACCATTACATTGCTGTGAATGTTTAGAACGTCTGAACTGTAATATGTAAAGTGTTGATATTTAACTTACTTACTAAAATTAAATCAGACCTGATTTTTATTGGTATTAATGAAAATATATTTAAAGATTTATCGCCTCTGGAACAAAAAACTAAAAATTGGGTTTTTCCTATTTTTTAATAAAAAAAAATTTTGCTCGGGATTGGATATGTGCCCGGTTGGCGATAGGCTTGCCACCTATCACATTGTGGGACCTAGTATCTTCGGTCGTGCGTGTCCTGGTTGTGCCTCTGCCTACCTCTTCAGGGATAGGGGCGTGAAGATACTTTTTATTTCAGGTGAGTATTTTGTACCAAAGCTGTCGAACTTCAATTTTTTTAAATTATAGGTTTACTATCGCCATTTCTACTTTTTTTTATGACACATTAAAACAAGTAGATCAAATTGGTTCAAAGCTATGTATTATTAATATCAAACTAATGGATGGTTGCGTCTTGGAACTAATTTCTCGTTTTTCTTGTCTAACAAATTATAAAAAGCTAATAATAACTGTTTTCTTGTACAACAGAATATTTGTGCATATGTTCACTAAGATTTTACCTATCAATTATATCGCTGCTGTTACTATTTTTTGCTGTTTGATATTGCGTATGATATGCCTATTTTTAAATAACATTAAATTACAATATATAATTAAAGAATTTCACGACGGTGTGATACAAGGCCAAACTCCTACTATTTTATGGTTTCACCTAGACAAATTTTGCTGTAAGATAAGAAAGAAACAGGCAAACAGGACAAAAGCGGTATTAAGGCCGGTGGCTCTTAATTCGGATTACGAAACAAACAGGATTGGGACAACCCCTTAGTTTTCGGTCGAGATAATGGTGATTAAATGAATTTAAGGCTTTTTACTTGGCAACAAAGGGAATTGCGGACATTTTATTACTCCAGTTGGGATGTAAAGTGTCGGAATCTAAGTGAATTATCTAAATCGCATTGGTGTAAGGGAATTCGGTATTTATATATTCATCGATATTAGATTCACAGTTCTAGTTACTATTTTGGTTTGGTTTTGAGTTTATCAACCATCTGCCTTTCTGCTAGGCAACTCGAAAGAGGTGAGCAAAAGTTAAATGGATCATTGCCAATAAGATCACTGGCAGTACAGTTCTATGCGACAACTTATCGTAAACTGCCGCCTTACCTTTTCCTACTTATCTGTAAAATCTTACCCCTTCTGCATTCTATAAATTTGCAAAAAAGAAAAAAAAGTTAACTACGACACAAATTCAAACTATTTATTTTTCCGATAGATCTTTTCTGTATGTTAAAATCAAATGTTTATGTGAACGCTACGATTTTTTTAATTATTTTGAAATTTATCAAGGAGATAGTTAAAGACGCGAGGTTAAACCATAGTCAAACGTAGGTTACTTTGTGTCTCAATGGCAACCAGAATCGATCTTTACGAAATTTGATACGTAAATAATTTGATAAGAGTGGGATGATGATATGGGGATATATTCTTAAATAACACACACACACACACACACGCACGCACACGCACACACACACACACACACACACACACACACACACACACACACGCACAGCTCCTTTTCAGACAGGGATTAAGAAACGTAATTAAATGAAACAAGTGTGATGTCAACGTAACTATCGTATATATCGGAAACATCGATGGAATCGCATCTCTACGATCAGATCAGACGTTAAGGTTATTAGGGTGGAAACACCTCAGCAGCACGTGTCGGTTCTCACACCGCCGACGCGTCGCAAATAAACTTGCCAATAACTGAAACCTAAAACCGAATCAAAAAACAACGTGATGAACCTGAACATCGACAAGACCAATAATTGTTCTTATATGTTTATAGTTTTCAGATATTTCTATTAGATTTCACCTGTGGTAGTAATGAAAATCGGTCAACAATTTATCAATCGCACTCGGTAAGGTTTGCGCTTTCAAGTAAATTATTTTATACTAACTGTCCCGCCGAACTTCGTTCTACCAGTTCAGTTTATATGGGAAAATAAATTATTGTTTTTTTCATTTCCCTGCAATTTTCCCGGTTTTTCTCTTTATGAAAACCTTCTTCTGACAATAGCTAACGCTATAAAAAAAGAACTATCCAAATCGGTTCAGTAGACATGACAACACATTTTTATGTTATAAAATGTGTATGATGCCTCTACAAAATTTTGTGTCGAATTAATATGGAATTCAGAATGAGTGAAAAACATTATTTATATTTAATGCTTCTAATGTGCATTTCGTGAAAGCATAATACAGCGTGACCCGCGTTAAAGCGTTTTTCATCTAATTTTATCCATTTTCCGGGTTGCACTTCAACGCGGGTCACACTGTATAGTACAAGTATAGGAATAAATAAAAACAAATGTCATCATAAGTGTCTATACAACAATATAGGAATTGTTTGTGGCAGATTTCCATGTTGTATCCATATATCTCAAACACTTAAGTAATGCCTATTGGACGGTAATGAAAGACCCAAAGTTTTAGACGTGATTATATTGATTCTTCTTTACTTTCGCGTTCAGATTTTGGAAAAGTAGAGAAATCAATCTATCTTTAGACTTTTTTGTACGACAACGTATGCACCCGTGTTAAGTAAAAACTAACGCATAAAATAATATTCGGTTTTTACTTATCGTAGCTATACGATTATCACTAGCTATACCAATTATCTAATTCCAATTTGAAATTTTGTTTCAAAACCAAGTTACTTCATCCGTAAAAAACGACTCGCAACTAGTTGAGAATAAAATATCAATGATTTGATTACAACACATTATTTCGTTTAACTAAGCAGAAACCAACTGCAGAACTACAATTAATCTTGAAATATATTGATACTCTGCAAGGCGTAGAAATTATAGATCGGATGTACAGTCATGAAAACATGTGCCATTTTTGATTTATTTAATATTCATTTCGGGTATAGACTTTCTTATTTGTACATGTATATAAACTTGATAAATATTATATAGGTACATGAATAATATTGCTACGCTAGCTAAATATTTTTGATTGGATCAGGCGTTAGTTTGCGGAAATTTATAATGACAGATAGAATTTACTTTGGTAATTCCGCGGAACCCACAAAACTGTTGTGGCAATAAGTCTTCCAAAGTACACAGAATGTGACAAGTCCAACGAACGTTCCCACTGCCCTCCACCGCGACCAGACCACGAATAAAATCAAAAAATCCAAATTGTCAAGACCTTCGCTTGTGACAAGGGTTGTCACAAGCGAAGGTCTTGACAATTTGGACAACTTAAACAAAAAATAAACAGATAAAATAAAGGCTTACTCTAAATCAGTTTATTTGCTTTATGTACAGGCGTCGCGTATTTATTCCCACCAAGATATTTGTCTGGGTGTTACATCCCTATGACATAAAGGCAATTAAGGAGGAGACCTAAATTAAATTATTTTAAACTGGATTTAATATTTTACCATAAGATGACTTTGGTTACGACTAATTGTAGATAACTTCTTTCCCAGGTTGCTTCTAAATCTATAATGATAATAATTAACAAGATTATCTTATGTTTTTATGTCTCAAAGTGCCACATTTCGTTCAAATAACTTACATTCAAGTGTTGTCCCAAAATGCAGTATTTATAAAGTTGATTGGAATTGGAATTCCTAGCAGTAAAGTAAAACATTTTTTGTGTCGACTGTACTATATAGCCGTGATTTACGCATAAGCGCCTTCACTAACTACAGTTCACGCTTCACTGCCTTCTGAATCTTGGCACATCGTTAAAAATTCTCATACATCGTTAGAATTTGTCGTATTCTGGGTTACAAGTTACATAAATATGTTGAGACTTCTTATTGATGGACCGAAGAATGATGGAATACCTATCACATCACTTGACACTCTACTCTACTAGAATCATTATTAATTTTCTGTATAAGTAAGTTAGCAGTCTCTCTTTTTCCAATTAATTGTTTTATAATTCCTTTTCCTTTATGTATACATAACAAATTAAATTATGTTCTACATTCTTTATTACGACTAGCTGAATCCGTGACTTCGTTCCCGACTATCTGCAGTTAATGTTAATCCGATTTAATGAAAGAAAGTATCTTCACGCCCATATCCCCAAAGAGGTAGGCAGAGGTACAAACAAGGCACCCACGACTAGCCCAAGACACTAAGTCCCACAATGTGATAGGTGGCAAGCCTATCGTCAACCGGGCACATTTCCAATCCCGACCAACTTTTTTTTAAATTAGAAAATTGGAAAAATCCAATTTTCTTTATGTTGTCCGAACCGGGATTCGAACCCAGGACCTCATGCAGTCAAGTCCAACACCCGGACCGCTAGACCACAGAGGTGACAAAAATATTTAATGAAAGAGATCGACATAAATCTAATAAAAAATAATAATAAACAGTTTGCCTTTTTATGGCAATGACATGGTTGGAAGAGGCAATACACCAGGTTACGTTGACCTGCATATTCAAATGCGTCTCTGCATTCCGCATTTCAAATATTTTGTAACTTTATACACGAAT
Organism: Calephelis virginiensis; assembly: GCA_002245475.1. Taxonomy (NCBI): domain Eukaryota; kingdom Metazoa; phylum Arthropoda; class Insecta; order Lepidoptera; family Riodinidae; genus Calephelis; species Calephelis virginiensis. The sequence goes on from NJDC01001196.1 coordinate 729,803, forward strand.
GTTGATAAAAATACGTCGTATATCAATATAACTTACTTGATAGTTCAGGTCCGCTTACGTGGCAACTTTATACCCCAATGTTGATAAAATATTTTCTTTATTAAATATCTAAACTACGAAACTTGAAACTTACAACAAAAAAAACTGAACGAAACCGGACTACGAGTTATAATGAATTATAGAATGATTTACGTTTTGACTTTTATACCTCTTATATATGTTAGCAAAAAAGGCTAAAAGTGGAATAAAAAAATCTCCGAACATACTTCTAGGCAAATTTTATTCAGTAGAATCATTAGATTTGGCGTAAATCGCTGTCGAAATATAGATACACAAAGGTAGAATTCTTAAAAAAATCTAAAAATAGTGAAATGTGTTCTGCTGCCCAGGTTTAGTCGCCTGCATTTATGTTTTTTAATTTTCACGAAGGCGTTAGACTTAATATGCAAGTCTACTTACTCTGCATAACAAAACATGACGATACCAAACAAAGATCCGTGTTTACTTTATTAAAAGTGCCTATAAGTTTTTTTTAATCAAAAAGCTCGACTCGCTTTGCATAATTCTGTGCTTAACACAACGTTATCGAATGGACGAGAGATTTGGGTATGTCAGAAAAAGCATGAAAGTAAGATAAATGCGGTTGAAATGAGAGCGCTCCGGAAAATCTCGTTGTGTAATGCTCGCTGACCGCATTCGTAACAGTGAAATCCGAGAAAGAGTAGGATCCAAAGAAAGTGTTGGTGTTAAAATGCGAAAGGGCATGCTCCGCTAGTTCGGTCATAATGGAAAGAATGACAAATGAATGATTGACAAAGCAGATATACATTTTTTATGGTATAAGATGTTGATTCACACAGCTATACTACATACATACATACAATACAATACAATACAATACAATACAATACAATACAATACAATACAATACAATACAATACAATACAATACAATACAATACAATACAATACAATACAATACAATACTTGCACAATAGGCCCAAACCATCGGCCACAGGACAGTACTACACCTATTACATCTGTAGTGTTTACAGATTGCGGTTGTCTTTTCCTATCAGGAGCGTCTGTGTCTATGTAATAAGACTATTACTTAAAAAAATAGATCACTCGTAACCAGGAGCTTAAATCTGTGTATTTATTAAAACGATGTTAACAAATTGATATAGTTGTCCTTGACACTTTTTGTTTATTTATTGTTTAGGTCGTTACCACGTCGTTAACATGGGACACTATCTACTGAACGAGAAATATGGTCAACCTTGCCCTTTGTTGTTTATTTCATCAGCCTTACGAATTATTTTTTTACCTGATTCGGAAAAAAGGAGAAGTTTCTCAATTCGACTGTATGTTTTTTTTTATTTTTCGCCACATGATTGCTCGGCAAACAACAAACCTTTTTTGATTGTTCATATAAGAAAGATAGATCATGATTCGGAAGTAGTCTCTTATTAATTTAATCATGATCTAACCAGAGGTTTTTTCAGTTCAAAACTACTACAGTAAGACCATTTTGAAATCATTTTCTATCTTTTGAAAAAAATATCGCGACGTGGTTTTATGCAATGGAATATTAGGAGCTGGTTTTATGTTTTGTTTTATGATTATGTTTTTACATAGCCTAAGATTATACCTTTCTATAATCTTTTTAATGCCACTTCTGGTCTTTTTTAATAATAATTATTGTCTTGAGATACCATGAAGTACGGGTTTCTCTTTGTAGTCTAGCTGTACGTACATATCCTGACACACTTTCTTAGTCAATCAACTTTTTTTAACGTTTTTCCAAGTGTCTTGCGGTACTTACACAAATATATGATAGAGCGCCGGAGCTCTCACTGTATGTTATTTTAATAAAAAAAAATCTCTAATAAATTAACAAAATAAATGAGTTTTACAATGATATTATATTGTGAAAGCAGAATTAGGCCCTGTAGTACAAAATAAAATTTTAAACACACAAGAATACGAACTCAGAAGAAATTACATATATTACATCTTCTTTTGTTACACATTGGAAGCCTTAAGGTAGCTAATAATATCGGAAGGACATGACGCGAAAGGTCACCCATGTATCGATTGATAACACCGATGATACCTGCTATCAATGCAGTGTTTGCGTCATACACCTGGGCCTAACACCCACTGACCTAAATCCCCAGGTCACCTGGTTATGTAATATTTCAACCAATGGCAAACCAGTGTATGTCAATTGGTTAATAATATTAACCAATGGTCGGCCTAGGCGTGGCATGGCAATATGCCAGCCAGAAGCGCCGCCGTCGGCTCGAGTTTTACGCCTAGCACTTGTTGATCAGTGCAAATTTTAAGAGAAATAGCTTGAGTCGGACGTCGGCTGGCTTAGGCTTTCCAAGCTAGTGCCAAGTGTTATTGGATTGGCAGGCTTACTTGGTAGAAGTGTTCTGATTGGTGGATATTAGGAAATTAGGAAATATCTTAAATATGTTCCGATACCTAAGATATTTCTTTGATAAAAAAATATTCTTGCCTACTTACTTTTAACCTAACTGCAAAGAGTTATATTAGGTTTTTGAAAGTATGAATGTCTATGTCACAGTATTATAAGATATAATGCGATGCTATAAATAAATTAGGAAAGTAAATCAAGGGCTAAAATCTCTTTTCAATTACTTATAAATAATGGCTCAGTAAGTAGATTAATTGTTGCTATTTAGTATTCACCATCTACATTGCATTTTTTAAATAATGATCCTATCTTTTAAATTTTTTTAGTTCGATAAAAACAATAAAATGGATTTTCAATTAAATGAAAACAGACAAAATCGAAAACAATTGTTCCCCGTGTTGGTCCGGGCTCCTTTGAAGAATAGACCATCTGCCTTCCTGCCAGGCAGCTCGTAAAAAGCGAGCAAAGGCTTACCGTCACTAACACCGTGACATCTGACTAGATGGTAGAATTTCGCAGCGACTCACCCGGATGGGTACCACCGCCTTACCTATTCCTGCCGCCATAACGTCATGACGTGTTCAGGTTCGGAGGGTAAGGTAGCCGGTAAACTTACTTTTGCCTAACATCCCGGCCTCAGGTTGGCAACGCACCATTACCAACGCAATTTATTTAGAAACAAGCATCATCAGGGCTATATAACAACCTGTATAGCGAAACTGGTTGACTAAACCATAAAAATAAAAAATAATAAAATATATTGTGGAAAGTACAAGTGTTTCTAAATAAATTGCATCAAGAATGGAATTCCACCAAGCACCGACGATAAGAAGTATAGAATCCACCATTATCAACTTTGGTGTCTCTAGGCGGCGTGAATTCCTTATTCCATCAGAAAATCCGTCTGCTTGTTTGCCTTCCAATATCACAATAAAAAAAGAAATTGTATTTACCAACTTCATATTTTTTTTCTAAATTGTCTTCACAGGTTTCAAATACGTAAAAACATCGACATACATTGCTGGCTTGCATTTCCTATTACCAATGCCTGAACCTATTTTTGCGCGAAGTGCTGTGCAAAGACGGCAATATTTATTGTCCTCGACCCTGGGAAACACTGACAATAAGTACACATATTAAAATATCTGAGAAGTAATAAGTAAATATCGCAGTACTCATAAATACTCTTTATAGAACTAGTATTCGAATATTCAATACATGTTCATGCTAAACATGCACTAGATCGCCCTTGCATTGTTTCATTTTAAAAACAATAAGCTATCAAGTCATACACCCTTTTGGTTAGATATTGCAAAGGAAAATAATCTCAAAACAAATAAAAAGTATAAAAATATCGTCATAAGGAATCGCCATAGCCGGAGCACATAATGTGGTGGTTTGGCGCGGTGCCTAGATAAGGAGCAGCGATCCAACGCGACATTCTTTTACATGGATGCACGTGTATGGGACAAGTCTAAGCTACAACGTTTGCATAAGCGGAGCGATTACCAGAAGCGTTAAAATTTCGTTTTAAATAAGTAAGTAAGTAAGTACTTACTTACTTATTTCGTTTTATTAACGGCATAATCTCGTTTAGGCTATGGTGCTTATAATTCTGAATCGGTTATTTTTCTTTAGATTTTGGCATTAGCGCGAGCGTCTTCTATTAGTCAAGTTTAAATTTACATCAAATTATCTAATATAGCAAAATAAAGCTTAATTTATTCATAATTAGTCACTAGTCGTCATAAAAAATCATATCAGAGTCTTCAGTGAAGCGTTGGCCCCCTTTCTCAAGCTCATTCAGCGAGATTTGGGGGCACCGAGAAAATACACGACAAACTAATTTCTTCACGAATACTTCACTTGTGTATTACAACTGAACAAAATTGTTCAACGAGCATTTATATTTAACTGTATCGATGTAATAATAAAAAGACACGGGTTGATTTAATTAAGCGCAGTAATACTGCCACACACTATTTCATTGGGTTCCACGTCGCGATTTGATAATTCTACTTTCGTAAGAAAGCAAATGGTTCCAAAATTGCCCCACAAACATTTGACCAACATTATACTAGCTATTTTGAGTTAAACTTAATAATGCATAAATTTTCACCTATCTTGATATAATAATCAATTGGCATGATTAAGTATAACTTAAAAAAAGCACTAGTCGGATGATAATTAAATTAGTACGAAACTATTTCGGAATCATGACCTATCTTTCTTAAAAATAAATATCAAAATCGGTAGGCTATTGACGTAGTAATCGCTTGTCATATAAATAATAATTGTCGAAGTGCAAAATAATGGGAACATCCTCCTTTTATTGGCATCCGGTCCATGTTTCCCAGTGATGGTGCCAAAAACCATTATAAACTCATTCAGTGAAAATCGTAATAAGGAATCATCATAGACATTTTCCCCGTGTTGGTCCGGGCTCCTTTGTAGAATAGACCATCTGCCTTCCTTTCCAGGCAGTTCGTAAAAGGCGAGCATAAGCTCACCGTCACTAACACCTTGACATCTGACTGGGTGGTAGAGTTTAGCAGCGACTCGCCCGGATTGGTACCACCGCCTTATCTATTCCTGCCGCCATAACGCGTTCCGGTTCGGAGAGTAAGGTAGCCGGTAAACTTACCATCAGGAAATGCGTCTGCTTGTTTGCCTTCCAATTTCATAAAATAATACTAGGTAGAGTTACCAACTGTTAAAATTTATTTAAACTTCTAAAAAATTGATACCTACTTGATGAATAAGTTGATACTTTTACGTCATAGGTATCAGAAAGGTGATTAATATAAGGGAATTAACTGAAAAGTCATACCAACAATTTAATAATCACTATGTAAAAATGTTTCAAATAATGGTGGTATCGAGTAAAAAATATCAATAAATGTATAAAACGCTAATGCATATGAATTGTGCTTCGCCTAAAGATCACATGCAAGCAATTTGCCGTAGAAAAGCTATGGGGTTGCAGTTTTATTATGAAGCCTGCATATCGCGACATTGTCCCAGAACAATTTTATTATTCCTGTCGTATCTAGACGCTGCTAACTGTCTGTTATGAACATCAAATAAGTTTTCTTCCACAACATTAGATTCTTATAAAAGCTTGAAATTATTTCTAAATATATTTTAAAGAAAATTCTTTGTGATTTTGTCACGTAGAAAAATTAAAACAGGTCCTCATTTTAATATTTAATTTTTCGATTGAATTGGGAATAAAAATGCAACTTGCAGTTAATTTAAAAAAATAATAACATTATTTAAAAAAAGTTACGGCCTGTGATTATAAAACTATTTTTATTTCTTCAGCTTTTTTTATTTTCTTTTGAAATATGAAAATTTTACGTTATATTATGTCGGAAACAAATAAAAATACTTATTTAATGTCGTAATTATCAAAAAGCACTTTAAATAGTTCAAAACGTATGGATTTTAAAGGAAACAAATTTTCTAAGTCAAAAGTTGAGGTCAAAAGGTCTCGGGTTCTGTTTTTAGGTATCTTCACTTTTTTTAGGTCAAGGAACTGAAAAAAGTGTTTTTTCAGTTTTCTTATAAAACAAATTTACCCGGGATTAGATAAGTGTATGGTTTGCTAAAGATTTTGCCGAATATCACATTGTGAGACTAAAAAAATCAAATCGTGTATGCCCTGGTTGCACATCTGCCACCCTCTTAGTGTATGCAGGCGTGAAAATACTAACATTTTTAAATAACCCAGGAATAATGTAGCATTTTTTTACGCTAGAGTAAATCACCAAATTAAAACAAGGCTATAGAAATCGCATTCAAAGTATCGTTATTAGCATCGCAGCAGCCTTTGATACAGAGTCCAAATACTGATGCAGAAACGAAGATATGCTAACTGTACAAGTTTACAATTATATTCATTTTAATTAACATCGGATCCGAACGGACGGACAAAAGACAGTCAGATATCCGCTCAGAGTGATATATTTTTTATATTACACGATCAGAGGACGACACGATTTAGAATTTCTAGCAGAAGAAATGAGTAAGTATAGCAAATAAAATATTTGTTGGTATTCCCTTCATATTTTTTTTATTTGTATTAGTATATTTTTTTTAATTAAAAAAAATAGCAAACAAACAGATGCGTTCTCTTGATAGTAAAATATAACCATGATTTATATACACCATTTATGTTGTAGGTGCGTCGATGTCTTGTGGCCGAAGTCTTATGTCAATTGTGCAAGACTACCGGTTGACCAACTCCCCGGACCGGAGTATGCCACTGTCATTATAGCGGCATAATAGGATTAGGCAGTGGATAGACTACTACCTAGACAAGTTGCAGCGCGGGTCTTTACCGCCAGTGGTCTTGTTGTTTCATTTTATGTTTTATTTATATTTAGTTTTTACACGAGTATATTAAATTTTCTACAATGGAAATACGGTTATATTTTTACCTTAGATTAAACTTCAATTGTAAGTTTACTGGTTAATTCATTGAAAAAAGTCGTTCTCATCAAATATATAGTTATTTTCTGTCCAAAATTAACCATTATTTGTCACAATACCTTTTTGTTTTCCTCTCGCGATTTCCTAAATTTTGGTAATAATATTTTTAAATTTTCCGGTAACTTTTCATACAATTTTTTAAAATTTTCCCAATTTTCACAGGTTTTTTGGAAATAACTTCTCGCCCGTACTCCCGATTTTCAAAATTTTTATATCTTCGTGTTCGTCTCGTCGAGCCGGATCCGTTGACACCTAACTTGGATGCCTCCTAAGAATCCATTCCAAATAATACCATTTCTGACGTCTAAAGTTAATGTACCGTTAGAACTTTCTTGAAACTTTAAAGCGGAGGCACGTCAATAACAAATCCTCTTAAAGTGTAACCTCGTAAATTTTTTGCTTTATTTTCGAATAAAACCAATTTCTGAAGCATTTTAAAATCCCCACGTGCCACATAGTGACTATTAAAACCAACACAATTACTAAGATTTTTAGCCTGCACTTGTGAATATACCGAGACGTTAGTGCACGTTTTGGTGCAGTCAAATCCTTTTATTAAATCTTTGATAGATGAACTCCTACTACGCTATGAAACACATGTATTTATAAAAGCTTAATTATTTATTTTATGAAAGTAACAAAGACTTAAAATGCTTTCTGTAGGCAATCAAACAAAACAATGAAAACCGCGTGTGTCCCGCAAATGGCCTCTTTGCAGTATGGGTAACCATATTTGGTCATACGCCTTTTTTGCACAGGTGTTTTTCCATTTCTCATATCAAATGAATGCTACTCGTATCTACATTCCCAATGCCCTTTCTGTACCTTGTGAAAGAACTTAGTATATTTCGTTATCGTTAAAAAACTGTAATACTAAACTGCAATTTTGAGACTTGGTATATTTATGTATATAATATGGAATAGTATGCGACGTAGTCAGAACGGATGTAAGAGTTTTGGTTGATGATGTAGTGCTGGAACAAGTGAATGAAATTGTATATCTTGGGTGTGCTTTTAGCAGGGATGGAA
>NJDC01001196.1:747111-791714 GCA_002245475.1 Calephelis virginiensis
CGCCCCATTCACACTATTTCCTGCACTCACTCTCCTCTCTACATCCGCGGAGTACCTTCCATCCCTGCTAAAAGCACAACCAAGATATACAATTTCATTCACTTGTTCCAAAACTACATCATCAACCAAAAGATTTATTTTTAATCATAAAATAAATTCTAGAATGATGAATAGAGTCGAGGGTCTTTGACTTTTGACTAATTGTAAATGTGTAAAATTGCAGAACTTGACACTATTCGTATCGCAATAAATTTCATAACTTTAAACGTTGACGCTAATGAACAGAGCCTTTACCATGAGTTGTTATAGATTACATTCGGTAAGTTACGGATTGAAATCTATGATATTTTTGTCTAAAACTAAGTTTCTTTTAATTACAGATAGAGGCGCTGTTCAAAGTGTCCATACAAATAATTTACAAAGACGGTAGCGAGTATAGTACCTAAACTTGACAAGCCGTAAACTCATAGTATTGGCTCAGATACCTATTTTATACAATAAGTATACTATGGGTAGTATCACAGTGTAAACTAAGCCTAACATGTGATATTAAGAAACTTTACATAGATTATATATAGAATAACTTGAGTTTATCTCCTAAGACAGTGACTTAGACATTGCTTAACGAAATAGTGAAGTTAGTGAAAATAAATGGTCTCTTGTCTTAGGATGCTCAGGTAAAAAATCTCGCAGCCGCCAGTGGATAGGTGTAATGGCGTGTCATCTAGTAACAAATGGACGTTCTTTGTCTCCGTCTCGACTCTGTGCTACACCGTTTTTACATACACTTTGAAATTATCACAGCTGAACTAGCCATTTTAAACCATGAAGAAAAATTGTTGTATAATTTATAACTTGAGAAACCTTGTTAAGCCTTACAGATGAAACTTCACTATTTTTGCTCATGGTGCATCTCACGTAACGTCATTAAGCCTTCCAAATAAAGTAGTTGTATAAATGAGATCCAAAACAATAAATTTCAGTTAAACTTAGGTGGGAGAGCTATTCAACGAATTCAAAAGTTAGGTATCACTTTATCCACCACTTTTTGTTTCAGTATCGCCAACGACCAAAAATGTATTAAAAATAGTACTAATATTAAACAATAACCTAAAATTAAAAAAAATTCAATAAACCCCAAACAAATGGTCAGACCTTTCAATAACCTGTAATATCTAACTTACAACACCTCACTTTTTGATGTGCTTTCGATAAAGACTACGTATCACCGTAGTTTTAAAACTATGACATATCAGTCACCTACCAGTTATTTCCTCGGGCCCTCATCAAATGCTCGTCATCATAAAATATAAACAGATTTACCGGTAGACTTTTCAGTGTTACGTCTCCTATCATCAAGCTTCATCATCAGACCAGCTCAGTTGTACCAGCAATCGTTAGTATTTTAATGCTAGGTCTCACACATTAAAAACTGAATTAAATAAGCATAGTTTGATACCTATTCCAAAGTTTACAAAATATGAGTTTCAAATTAATGGAATTCTTTGAATGTCTGGACTGATCTCATAAACAGTAGTTACGTTTAGAACCATCTCGATCATGTCAGATTTCAAATAAAAAAAAACCGCATGAAAATCCGTCCATCCGTCAAACTTACAACACCTTGATTAAAAATAAAAATACCTAACAAATTAGCAAAAGAAGGAATATTAAAAATATCAGATTTTGAGACAAACAAAAACGTTATTATCGAAGAGATTAACCTGTACAAATAATGTCAATTACCAATATTCCACGATTAAAGCTAAAAAGATCAGAAATCAAACGAAAACAAATATGATAGAAATTTTCAATCAACGTTTAATACAAAGAAAAATCAAACAGCTATTTGGTAAAATATTCTTTATTAAAATTTATTCGTTGTGATCAGAAGCAGCGGGCACTGAACATCAAAGGGAGGAAATTGCCTATCACAGGTTTCGGCAAGTACTAATATAACTTTGGCATAACCTTTAATGAGATACTATAACGTTCATAAATCTGCCTTGGTCATACCGAACAAATTATAAAGAAGTTTCGAATTATTCATACTCATACTGAACTCATTTTGCTATGTTTGAAGGCTAAGGTTTGTACATCAATAACATCGTTTTTGAAGACGAACTTGTATGGTACTATTCAAACCTAACCTGAGGGTGGATTATGCCATTACCACCTTTATAGGTGGCGAGTATTTCTTACAATCAGGGAATCTATTTGCTTGCAGCCTACCAGTCTTATAAAAACAATAGGAGTAACTTGGAAGGAAATCATATCGTCTATAATCTTTCATGAAATCCGGAATCATCACAAACAAAACATAACTTAGTATTATAGTAATCTTGCAGGAAATCATGCTCACCGATCGTAATAAAAAGGTAGCATCGATGCAGATTTGCCCAAGTGAGCTTGGTTACACCATATATTGTGGCTTTATGTAAGTTTATAATTATTATAAAGACATTTTAATACAATTTTTTTTTTAATTTTTTTTTTATTTTTTTTTTTATTTATTTTGTTCATTTACATTTATTTTTTTACATACAAACAAATAAATTTATTTAAGTTTATAATTATTATAAATACATTTTATTTAAAAAAATACTTTGCGATCTACTTCAATTTATTTGTAAATAAGATAACACATATTTTTTTATAACAATGACATGCGTTCAACGATGAAAAGAACGAAAGGAAAGCCTTTTAGAAAAGAAAGAAAAATCTTTTACTTTTTTTTGGTTTCCCAATGTTATCATTTTATTCAAATGAAATAAGTGTTGAAAATTTTACAAATAAATTTCAATTGCTATATCATGTTTTGATTTCAAACATGGAGCCAAAAATTTTGTGAATAATTTCACTGAATATTACCGGTTGAATAATAGTGAAGAATGCTTTTGTACGCCCTGAAATAGCCCCATAGATGACATATTGGTCTATATACGTGCTCTGTGTACCCTCCTATATAATATATGAGTTTAACTACGGACTTTAAAATCACTTCAAACTCGAATTCTGTTAAATTATATGTGAATAATTTATATAACACAAAAACATCACATTAGAAGTAATTTGAATAGACATTGAAAATTAACTTTCAAGTTTTTTAAATGAACTCGGTGCGAAGATTAAATGTTTTCTTTATCAGATATATAATAATATCTGCGCTTTTTAATAAATAAGAAAAACAGTTAATAAATAGAAAAAAAATTGAAAACGATGGCGGTGATTCTTACGAGGTTTTATTGAACTTGAACCGTTCGTTAGTTTGTTACATCTTGCAAAACATTTTAACCTTGACTGATTGAGCTGAAATTCAGAATTCGCCTTTAGCTACGATTACTATGTGATTACACTAAATCGGTATTTTTGCTAGTATAAAATGGCACTACGTATTTTTTTGTATAACTAACCCGCTTTAGGTTTAACTTCTCAAGTTTCTGATAAATTATTAAATGTTATTCTAATAAATTGTAAGTCTATCTTACTTTTCTTAATATAATTTTAAGTTATCGCTATCTTCTTTCAACGAAAGTTATAGAAAGAGAAAAAACAATTTATAGCTGTCAGATTAGTCTGTATACGACAATTCTACAGAAGCTTAATCTATCTCTCTTCAAATATTGATTAAAAACAGCAGGATTTGACATGTCCGGACTAATGTGACACGTCTAAAATCTTCCATCTCGTTTGTTTTTGTTTCATTTGTAAAAGGTTGCATGCACCTAAAATAAGTTTAGTTTGTGAGCAGCAGAACCGTCACCAATGTGCCATTAAAAGTTTATCTTAATTTTTCATATGTTATTAGAATTCTGTGTTAGCTCTCTTAGCTCTCGATAGCTATAAAAGAAAACAATATGGGATAGCTAACGCATAAAACGAAAGGGCAGTATTAAATTCTATGCATTTAAAATTTATCATAATGTCGCTCCTTTATCGAGATGATATCGAGTCCCTTATGGGCCCGAAGTAATACCTCGTTGGGAATATTCAAATTCTTTGCCATATCCGATAATACCGCTCTCATGCAAAATGCATACAATATCATTCTTTACTTCATACGCGAATGCTTTCCGGACGTAATTCATGTAAAACTGGCTTTATTTGAATTTTATGCTTTCAAATTTTTGGTAACTAAACTAAAGTGAAAATATACTGCCTTGTTGTGGGACACCCTTAGAATTGTCGAAATATTTATGTGCATTTTTATTCTGGTAACACAAGTAGAGTATGATTTGCCATTTTGTTCTTTTTGAATCAATTAGGTAAATTGATATCTTTTTATTTTGACTTATTACGAAATCTTTTAATGCTACGATTAATTGTCCCAGTATAGGTGAATGTCGTCTGTGTGGAATAGGACATCAATCCTGCCTTGGCAGCTCGTAAGAGGTGAACCTAGGTAAAATGAGTCATTACGAACATGACCTGTGATGGTAGAGTGATGTGCAATGCAGGTATGCATGGGTAAGGATCTTCCTGCATTCATAGAGACAGTTTCATCATGTTTTTTCCGGAAAGTAGGGTAGGAAGTAAATTTTCGTAATATGCCAAACACCTCAGCACAAGGAAATCTGCGCACTTATAACATGTATGATGTTTATTGACCATTAGGATAGTGCTCGCTCGCTGTCTATTGCCAAGGCCACGATTACTTCTCAGCATAAGGAGAGCCGTGAGCAAGTTCACTGTCTTGTCACATAAAAAAAACTTTATTGATATTAGGTAACTTTTAAAATGCGTCAGTCATCTGCGATGTCAGCCATTTTTTATTCTAAACTGGAAAACAACAATAGCGAGCACTGTTAAGGCTATGGCAACAGAAGTAGTACCTATAACGTAAGATGTTACGTATTTTTAAGGTGTTTTTGCTCAGATGAACATTTATATTTTTGGGCTGTTCTCCCAAACAAAAACTTGGGATACTTTTTGAATTGAATTAGAAAAAGTAGGGAACTTATATAGAAAAACTAAGGCTAATACGACTATGAATTCGATAAATAAACCCTATATAACTCTGTTAAAATTTGTCAATAAAAATGACATCAGTTATTAATATAAAATAATGTTAATTTCCAAAGCGAGCCACATACGCCTTCAATAAGTCCTGTGCTCAAATTACAAAATAGTTTGTTGAAGGTATTTCAATTTATATTCATTATAAAATATGGCGGTGCGTTCATAAAGATCCCGGGTGGGGGGTTACCATAGATACGGGGGGGTTGCTATAGGTAACTTCAATTGCCTCGGCATCCGACTGGCTTTAGAATCGTGTGGTACAAGCACATGAAATGAATTTATATTGAAGTTTGATATAGTGTCCTTGAAATGTCATTTTTTACTTTATGTTGTATGTTCTTGATATGAACAAACGTCGAGAGTCGTTTGTGATACAAAGAATATGAGAGGATTAAGTTTTATCAGATCGAAGATCTAACTTCTTTATTGAATTTGAACTTTTGAATAGGTTTCAATACCTTTTCTAAATTCAAACTATTGAGGTTGCATTACGATGCAAACTCTACTGGCTGTTTAAAAAGTATAATTGAATTTTGAAAATATTACGAATGAATAAAGATAGAAGAAAATAGTAAGTCAGGCAGAAGAAAGAAACGTAAACATAACGTAAAAGAAGAAAACAATGAAATAATAGATATATATATATAATCCTTTTATTATATAAAATAATTAGATAACACGATCCCAGTTTTACAATTTATTAATAATTCTACTAATATTGTTAACTTTAGACAACCTGTTATCAACTTTACTATCTATGTATCGAATTGGTAAATTTTGTTTATAAGCACTGTTGTTTTTTAACAAATTCAAACAAAACAAATCTTTTTTTAATATTTTCTTAGTAAAGTGTCTACTTAAGTCAATAATTAAAAAGCTATAATATAGATATTCATAGTTTTTGGCTCTACGAATTCCTAAAATTAAAAATAGCAGAATAACTAATAAAATTGTTGTTAAATTACCAAAGCTAGATACAATGAAGCTTACGTACAGTGATCACTTAGTGGTCAATAATTTTAAGATTATTATTATTATTATTAGGTAAAAGTAATATCTTAAAATTAAAGGTTTTCAATAACACTTGATAAAACCCTTACGTAATGTAGGTAACAATGAGCCGTCTTGATTGCGTCAGCTTTCAAACGAAAATGTCAGCATGGAAATTTAATTTGAACGAATCAAAAGCAGTGATGTCACAAACAGCCCTCTACTTTTTCTGTCGGTGGTTAAAGTGAGAAATAAGCAAAAGTAACAAGTCCAATATTTTTTGAAACACAAAACTTCTTTAGCGGCGTTGCTAACTTTTTTTGGAATGGGTAAAAACTTCTAATCTCGCGTCAGGACACCTGACCTGATTCGTAAGACAAAAATTCGTAAGATAGCGCAGGGCACTTGCGCGAATGTTCGTGTTGTCATGTTTGTGTACGATAGCGCAATAAATGAATATTGTATTCTACGACATAAATTATAGTACTTTCATACTGATAGTAAAAGCAATTCGTGCAAAATTATTCCCTAACCATTCCAAAATATCAAAAATGCACAACGTTAATATTCAAGTTCTCACTTTCCAACCCGGCGGTTGATTAGTATTGAGTAATATAGACGTGTCACAAACACCACTAGTTTCGTCACGATAAATTAATAAAAATGTATCCTTACGATCGTATCCATAACGAGGTAGGCATGGCACAACCATGGCATTAACTAGCTAAAGACACTAATTCCCACAACGGTAATATGGCAAGTAAGCAAACCGGGCATATTGCCAATCCCATAGCAATGATTTTACCAGAAAATAGAAAAAATACCTTTTCTTTTACCTTTGGATTCCGAGGATTCAACGGAAATCGAGTCCAACAGCAGACCACTAGATCACAGAGACGCCATTATTTTACGTTTTAAATATTTTATAAAGGATTTACCTTTAAGCAGACAGTCATCTAAAAAACAAAATATGTTATGTTAAAATTGCGTTGCTAGTAGACAAATTTACTGGCTATTCTATTCCCATAACTGAAATATGACAATGGTGAGCGTCAATTATTAGTCTACAGGTCCATCCAAACACTGTATGGGCCATATGAACCACCAGGTGACGTATATAGGACGATATATGAGCATAAAATAATAATATTCAGCACTATGCCGTAACTTGTAAGCTGTCCAACTGAGTGCAGGTGAAAATTCAAATGTGCAGGTAGAGTGAGTACATTTTGGTCATATATTTTTGTACGACAATTTTTTCCTCTATAGATCCATAAAAAATAATAAGAAAGAAAGAAAGAAGAATGGTGCGCCACAAAGTCGGTATTTTTTTTGCATTTTTTGTCGATTTCAAGGTCAATTTGGTCATTTCGTTATGTACGGCATCAGCTTCATACTGTTTCAAAACATCTTCTAATCCATTATTCCGCAACACCGTGCAAAAATCATGCAACAAGGGTAAAAAGTTGAGGGTTGCAACCCCCTCTCTTTCCGTGGTCCAAGGTGATTTGAAACAACATAAAATTAATTTATTTTGAAAGTATTTTATGCACAGATAATTTTTTTTTACAAGCCGTATATTATTGTTGGTCCAAAGGTTTGTAGGGGAAAAAACTGAAGGGAAAATCCATAAAACGAAAAGTAAGATAAATCCATATTACGAAATGTAAAGGGAAATCCATAACGGTATGGAAACTACCTACAAATTTTTTTTTGTGATATTGGAAGGCAAACAAGCAGACGAATTTCCTGATGGTAAGAATTACGCACCCCCTAGAGACACCAAATGTGGTAATGGTGCCTTGCCAACCTGAGGCCGGGATGTTAAACTCAACCACCTAGTCAGAGGTCATAGTGTTAATGATGATACGACTATGCTCGCATTTTACGAGCTGCCTGGCAGGAAGGCAGATGTCTGCAAAGTAGAACGGGCCAATACGGGGAAAAATATTTGAAAACGGCAAACTCACACACATATGCCTATTGATGAGGCAGACCCATAAGCCGTTTCGCAGTACTGTAGGTAGGAGCCAGTTTTGCGTTAAAATGTGTTGTCCGCAATATTTTTAAAATGTTACGAGTGTATTCGTCTTTTGCCGAGATTAACTGGCGTTATGAGATGACCTTCTCATATTATTTGTAAATTACGTAGTTATCGAAATTGAATAAATAAAAAAAGGTTAAGAATCATACCGATAGATGAAAGAATCGCATCGAAATCGGTTCAAATGTTATGGTGCCACCCACAGACAGACACACAAACTTTAATTACTTATACTTTTATTTAGTTCAAGTACCACTGTTAAGTTATAGCAGCGAATCTCTCAGCAAAGTTTTAAGTACGCAAGCGCAACCCGTGCTATTTTCCCCCAGTTGATCCGGGTCCTCTTTGTAAAATCATCCTGCCTGGTAGCTCGTAAGTTGCGAGTAAAGGCAAAACAGATCCAAAAAAAGCTAGATAGGGATTAACCTCCTTACCTATTCCTGCCACCATAATGACAAAGTCATGTTCCGGTTTTTTTTAACTAGCACCCCAGCCACAGTACAGTGACACGCCTACAAATCTATGATGTGTATAGGTTGCGGTTATCTTTTATCATCGTGTGCTTGGTGCTTGGTCGCTTTCTTCTGAAATAAATAAAATTTGATATCTCGCGCGATTCCGAAGATTGAATAAGTTCATATAATTGATGCATGAATGGATATAACATTTGGTATTTACCCCTTTAAGTTCAGCAACGCGTTTGTGGGCCCTTTGTGAATATACGTTCGCGGCTGTGATCACTTTCCATTAAGTGACCCACCAGTTTATTTTCCACTTATGTAAAAAAAAATATTCGCAAAAAAAAATGTTTAATTACGCTAGAAGTTTATTGGTTGTCCCGCACCCCGAGATCTCGAAGTCCTCATTACGAGTTGAACAACAAATAAACAACAGACGGCTATCGGTGCTACTTCATTTATTGGACAATATTTACTGAGTTTCTATTTCTTACTCCGTATATATTTGTGTTGTAGCTAAAATAATTTGTCTATTTATGTTTTAAGATCTTAAAGGAATTTACTTTTACATTAAAGAATTTAAAAAATGGTATTTTTATATACTTTGACAGGAAAGTCATAGTCAAAGAGTATAATAATATACCTATAAAGGATAATATCATAGTTTTATTTTACTGACCAATTTTCAGAGATGGACTGGGTTTCGTAAGTATACTTTATTTATCGACAAAAAAATTCATAAGTATCTGTAAATATTAGATATCAAATCTAAAATCATGATATTGGAATTGACAGAAAAACACTTTTGTAACAAATCATTATTTAAACTATATTGGATGTAAATGATGTAACATAATTATTAATATAAAATTATACTAATAATACATATAACAAATAAATAAATAAATATCCCTGGGCAAATTACACAAATTGAATCTGACCCCAAAGTAAGCAAATTATATGCTTGCGTTATGGGTGTTAGTCAACGATAATAATACATAGAAGTACTTAAAAAGACACCAGAATAAATTTAATAAACACCCAGACCCGGGAAATGCAGACATCTAAATGTTCATCACACAAATGCCTGCCCCGAGCCAAGCGGCGAGCGGCTGATCGGTGTAGTTAGGCGTGTACGTTAGCCACTCGACCAACAAGGCGGTCATTTTTTGGTTGGGGGAATCCAATAGAAGAATCATATCATATCATTTTACAGGTGTCCTAAAGTATCTAGACACAAAAAGTTTTATTGTATAACTTATTATAGATCAAAGCATTTGATGATTTTCGCACCTTCTTTAAAATTTTCTCGATTTCATTTCTTCTTAAGAACCTTCTCCCGACGATAACTAATACAACAACAAAGAATTAGCAAAACTGGTCCATCCGTTCAGCCATGATGCGATGACCAGCGAAATAGGGACTCATTTTTTGATATATAAATAAATTAATTTGGAAGAGTGCGAGTTAAACAGAATATGTAAGCTATATATTATCTAAATAGGTAAATCAGAAGCGCAGATAGCTTCAATGGGATTAGAAACGCAGTTGTTAATAATCACAAAGGCAAAGCCGCCGGCAGGACATAGTCATCTATATCATTAGTTTTAATGTTATGTCCAGTAGACACATGTTTCAATTTCGATAACTGATTTTAAAAACAGATTGTAAAATTTAAACATCAGTTTTTCGCTAGCACCGTGGATGTTACTAGCAGAGTCTTTCAAGGACTTGGTCGATATGATACCACCGCTACAATTATTCTTAAGATCATAAAAATAGCGATTTTCTCAGTCATGTTTCGTTTAAAAATCAGCAGGGTACGGGGGGATAGAGAATACCTGATCCTCATCATCCCAGCCTCCAGTTGGCATCACTGCAGGAATAGGCTCTACTTAAATTGGACTGCTCGAGGAACCTCAGTTTACAGCTAGTCTTAAATATAAAAAGTAATAGAAATAATAAAGTATCTTCACGCCCATATCCCCGAAGAGGTAGGCAGAGGTACAACCAAGGCACCCACGACTAGCCGAAGATACTAAGTCCCACAATGTGATAGGTGGCAAGCCTATCGCCAACCGGGCACATTTCCAATCCCGACCAACATTTTTTTTATTAGAAAATTGGAAAAATCCAATTTTCTTTTTGTTGGCCGACCCGGGATTCGAACCCGGGACCTCATGCAGTCAAGTCCAACACCCGGACCGCTAGACCACAGAGGCGATTAGATATAATTATTATTTATTATTATTCTTTGAATTATCGGTCCTATTTTTTTGTGACAAGTTTTCATTTAAATGGTTTTTATTCCCACTTGGGAAGGGTACTACTTAAGGCGTATCAAATAAGCACAAACAGGATGGGATAGTGTTGCAGATCATAGGCGTTTCTTCTTCTTCATTAAATTTCAGCTCAATCGGTAACCGAAAAGTGGATCAAATACATCTTGAATTATTCCACCCGGAGAAATATAGGTACGAGTAGATACATATGTTGCAAGTTACACAAAAACTTTTGAAACATAGTCAAATATATTATATACCTTAAGTATATAACCTACCACTTACCATAAATAAGTAAATAAATATCCTTGGATCATTCACAAAAATTGAAGCACGCGTAATGGTGATGTTGAGAGGCAACGATAATGTTTATTACATAAATACCGGCACCCGTTGGTAATAAAACACGAACCTCTCTTTAAAAGTTTTGACCACGAATAAATTATTATAATTTCAGTCTAACTACAAACATATCTATAATTAATAATTTGTAAATAAATCTATACGTCTATAAGCAAATAAAAATTGAAGCGATCCTGTTAAGTACGAGTAAATTACATTTTTTAAAAAAAAGTAAAACCAAATGAATGACCTATTTTTCTACAAATTAAGAACCATCAAAATTGGATGGAAATTTGGTCGAGTAATTGTGTATCAAACTTACAAAGAACAACATACAGTCGAATTGAGAACCTACTCCTTTTTTAGAGATGGTTAATGTTTTGTTTTCAATCAAAGTTTAAATAAAATACTATTATTTTCTATTATATACTATTTAAATATTTTATCATTTAAGAGACATTTTTCATAGCGCCATCTCTCATTTTGAATAGGAACTACAAAGTGAAGCTGCGAGATGAGGTGAACTCAGAACAGCGAAGCCTTCGTGTACCTGAATAGTGTAACGTAGGTGTCGCTGCTATCTTTCTAGCCAAGCTCATGAAATGAAAATGTCTGTTTAAGTAAGATGGCGCTGAATTCGCAGATTAAGCATTTCGCAGATAAAATATTTAAATAGTCAAGTCTGTTTCTCAACTGACTTATGTACTTCGCAGTTTTTATACAAATATGATATACATATGTTTCAGGAGATATTCAAGTACATGCAGATATAGTTTGTGTCTTTTATTTGTCACTTACTGCTACATTTTAAATATGACCACATTCAACAACTCCGAGTGTGGTGGTTAGAATTTGTATGAAAAGAGTAATGAATATAGAATAAGGTTGCCCATTCACACTTGATACAATCAGCCTACCGCTAACGGGACTTAACTTTTGTTTACTTGTAAATGTACTTATATGTTGAAAAAAATATAGAGAAAAACTTTACTTAAAAATAATAATGTGTGGAGTATAAAATGTGTGTCTATGTATTTTATGGCACTGAACTAAAAATAAGAGACGACAATTCAAAGATGTTTTATATGATGTTTTAATAAGGAGCTGACGCTTTATTTGTCTGTACCTACTTCTATAAATTTAAGCGAATGAATCTTTTGGTCTTAGCACCTTTCGTGAACGTTTGGAACGGTTTTGCTTTGTTAAATTATAATCCGGATAAGGCTCATAAGACACAAAAATTTTTAAGTTTATCGGTACATTACAAAATTAAGGAAACTTAACAATTTTAATTTTAGATAACTCTACGTTAATTGACATAATTGTCAGCTGCGCCGTTTATGACAGAACATTAGACATCTGCATCCTTATCTTTTAAGAGGAGCCACCTCTTAAAAGGCAAGCCTTTGTTCAGAAGGTTATTTACCAACAAAAACTCAGTGCATGACATCATTTCTAAAGGCATATTACCAATGTTTGGCAATTTCGTGTTTCGATCTAGAGAGTAGTGTTGTCAGTTGACTTACATTTTAGGCTGAATGCAAGCCACAAAGTAGTAAGGCATTTATAGCATCTGTAGTGTTTATAGATCTCGGCTATCTCTTAACATCAGGAGAACCGTGTGCTTTTTATCTATTTTGTCCAAAATAAACTTTATTATGTGTTAGTTCATTATAAAAACCAGATATTAGTATATTCTTACAGTAACAGGGAATAAATACACTAAAGTGAAATATTAGAACAAGGCAATAAAACTAGTCGTTTTTTAAATAATGAATTACCCTTAACGTATTTATTTCCCCATCGTACATAATATTTGCACGGACTAATAGTTCTGCAAATATTTCCCGAATAAAGGTGGACTCATTCGATACGTCAATATATAAATATTTTCCGTGCAAATTGGGAAAATACTACGTAATTAATGTTGTTCGTATTTAAAAGGAGTCATTTATTATGTTTCGTTTTACTCTGCATACTTATACTGCATACTTTATGTTTATGATCGTGTAAACATACAATGTATCAACTTATTTACGCCTGATAACCGAGTAGTAACCGAGGCTCGATAACGAAACGTCTTATAGAGACTTAGGTTCGACTTCCGATAAAACCAAGTATTTTGTTACAGAACGAGACTACATTATGTATCATTATTTTTGGGTTATGGTGTTTGTTACATATTCTTCAGTATTTATATTATGTGTATTTTCGACTGTCTGTTAGTTTCGTTAAATATTATCATAAACACCCATTAGCTTAGAATTTACACAATTTGAAGTACGATCGATTTCTATAATTTGTCCAAAAATATTTAGATATGTGTATCGCTACTAATATTTTAAATGCAAAAGTGTGTATGTGTGCCTGTTCCCTTCTTATTTCAAAATAGCTGATTCGATTTTATATTTTAGCATAAAAATGGTCTAGACCTTGGTGAAGGATATTGCCTACCATTAATTCCGATATCGTAATAGGTTCCTCGATTGAAAGTGAAGGCAAAACTAGGGACTACAACTTGCACATTCCTTATTTCTCGTTTTTTACATTTGCGATAAGAATAATTTAGTGACGTATTTTAAAGTAGAATAAAAGTATCAACAAATATTTTGTGTATGTGGATACGAAACATAGACACAGTATTTGGTTGTAAGATCATTGTCCTTATCTTCCTTAGTCCTTATGTATAGCTTTATCAGAGGACAAATATATGTACCTATGTTCCATACACAAATTTAGCAAATCAAGTTAATAGTAACTAAGGTTTAAAGGTTTTTTTTTGATAGAGTAATTTAAATACTAGACTTAACAAAACAATTTTTTAAAACTTTATTCAGCTCAACACATTGTTTATGCATGCAATGGAAAGATAAACATGTAGACAAATTCACCGTCACATAGTAGTGTCGAAGTATGGTTTGAATGAAATTTTCTGTGTGTTTGTAGGAAACAAATCTGTAGTTTGCATCGACAGAGGAATCACATTGGCCGATGAAACGCTTTGTGATAGTACTGCTTCCCGAATTGTGTGGTGCTATGTAAATTTTCCGACGTTTTGTGCATAATATTCAAAGATATTTTTGTATCGCGGAAAGTTACTGCATTACATACATTTTACAATTGTAAAATATTTGTGTTGGTTCATAAACCAATAGGGGCAGACGTTTGTGTGATGAACATTTAGATGTCTGCATTTCCAGGTCTGGATGTTTATTAAATTAATTATTCTGGTATCTATTTAAATATTTCTATGTAATAGCATCGTTGACTAACACCCATAACACAAGCATATAATTTGCGTACTTTGGGGTTAGATTCAATTTATGTAACTTGTCCTAGGATTCTTATTACTATTTTAAAAACATTCCGCTGGTGGTAATCACCTTGGTGGTACCTTAAATTAACGGATTTTTCCACTAGTGCAATAAGTCTTGATTAAGTGGTAAAAAGCTGTGTAACAGCTCGACCGGGTTGGTAACACCGCCTTACTCATTTCTGCCACCATAAAAACTGTAATAGTATATGTAGTGTTTCGTGCTGGAGTGTAAGTACGCTGTAGGTGCCAGTATCCAGATAGCTGTTTTTCTGATGGTTATCTAGCCGGATTTTTTATCGGATCAATTACAAAATTAATTTTAATTTTAAGAAACTGTTCCGTGGTCTAGCGGTCCAGGTGTTCGACTTGACTTCATCAGGTCCCAGCTTCGAACCCGGCTTGGGCAAGAAAAAGAAAATTTGGTTTTTAAAATTTTCTAATAAAAAACCAATATTGCTCAGGATTGTACACGTGCTCGGAGGGCGATAAGCTTGTTGTTGCTGCCTATCAAGTTGTGGGACTTAGAGCCGAAGGCTAGTCGTGGGTGCCCTGATTATGCGTCTACCATTCTCTTCAGGAGTGACGGGTGTAAAGATAATATTTTCAATTGACGTATGGATAGCTCCTGTAGTCGCATGGTCTCAGTAGTCTCAGTAGTCAGCAAAGGTCATCAAACAATCCAATTATCATAGTGCTGTATTGGCATACTGAATATACCTAAAAAAATACAGGGGCGAATCTAAATCAAAAAAAATTCTAAGACGCTCTTTCTTTTTCCGATAGATGTTGCTTCTATATTAAGAAAAAACTACGTGACCGATTCGAGAAGAATATGCCAAAATATCTTTATTTTTCTAGGTGATCGTATTTTTATTTTTAACCTGCAATTTAAAAAAAAAAAGTTGCAATTTGGTGCGTCTGTGTGTATATCTATCTGAAACATCACAACTTTTGAATTTGTGTACAGGCTTTGATGAAGTAGGTAGGTAGGTTTTGTCGGCGGTTAATGAATTTTCAATTTTGGAGTTATACTTTACAAGTAGTTACTCGATAATAATTTTTCTTTCATCTTTATTTTGGGATAGATACTGGGACAGGATATTATTTTCGTTGATAATACAGCACTGTAGCATCGGGTTCAGTAAAATATAGCTCTGGTATGATTTAGTGCTTAAGTTTTTAGGCTGTAACCGAATCGGACGCTATAAATCCCGACAACTGCCCGGTTACTTATAACAAATCCAGTTCCATTGACTTGTAGGAAATTGTGATCTACTATAGTTGGTAACTGTTAAACGTATAATATATTAAGTTTTTACCCTAAATGAAAAAAGAGGAGTATCATAAGTTTGAAGAGTCTGTGTGTGTATCTGTCTGTCAGTGGTATCATAACTTTTGAACAGATGGACCGATCACTACCCATATATTTGTTTGTAGACTAAGATGATTGAGATTGGTTTTTAACGAGCATTATTAAAAAAATAGTGATAAATATTACAGGAGAAGGAACTCCTTCAAATATTATCGTCGTTACTTGAGTGCAGATGTATTATGACCGGGATGTGAAAGTCAAACGGCTATTCTACTCTGGACAGGGGGCTGATTATGTATCTCAGTTGCCAACTTAAAATTAATAAGTGCTAGCCTAGTAGTAACGAATTTATATGTAAAATATATTAATAACAAAAATAAAAACAACAATTTGTTTATAATTAAGTTAGATATTTGCACACCACAATGTGGTAGAATATGTTGGTACGAATAAGTATTCTGTAACAACTTTTAAACACACATATTCCGCAAATAAATAAATTTCATTTCATTTCATTTCAACTAAAAAGGAAAAGTGTACATTAAATAGCTGTCAAATGACGTATTTTATATTTGCTATCTCCAGTAACCAACAGAAATACAATAGAGATAGCAAACACAAATGACGTCATTTGATGTACACTTTTGCAGTTTGAGTTTGCAACTGAGATACATAATCACCCCCCAGAATGAGAAAAACTGAAGCTGTAACACGTATCATAATCTTTGACTAATACCAATGAAACAGGCATATAATTTGCTTGAATTGGGGTTGGACTCAATTTGTGTAACAAGTCCAAGAATTTATTTTTTTGTACTATGGATGTTCGAAAACGATTCTATTACTTAGATAGATACCAGAGTAAATTTAATAAGCACACAGTTCCGAAATTGCGGTCATTTAAATGCTTATACACAAATGCCTGCCGTCAACGGGAATCGTCGCGATTGGTAGGAGGTAGGCGTGTGCACTAGCCCCCGAACAACACGGTGCCATTTTCCATCTGATAAAATGTTAAATGAATCTAAATGACTATTTTCACTTTTTTAACTGACTTAAAAAAGAAGGAGGTTTACCAATTCGACCGTATACATGTTTCTTTTTCTATGCTTTTGAAACGCTATAAGGTAAACGAGCCCATGTCCTTCGACTGTTAGTATAGCGAGTCTATTTGTATAAACTTTTTTTAAATAATAAAATTATTTTATTGCCTCTTTAATCTAGTGGTTCGTTGTAATCGCTGACTAAATAAGGACTTTATTCCGGGTCAAGCAACTCAAAATTTGTGTTTACTCTTTTCAAATAGACACAAAGTTGTATAAGATTGGATATTTGCCCGTTGGCCACATGTTTGCCACCTATTACATTGTGGGTCTAAGTATTACATTTGGCTAATAATTAGTTGTACCTCTGTCATCCTCTTCAGAATGTGGGAGTGGCTATACATTAAAAAATATTTTTGAAAACTAAAAATAAAACATCATACTGTATTTGTGAATAACTTGGCAAACGATTTTATTCTACCTTTTTTAGCCTCCCAGTGATTAAAAAAAAATACTTGTAAAACTCACACTCTTTATCTAATCAAGAAATGCTCTATTTCGTGTATGAACTGCTACATCAACTTAATGTTATTAACATAATCATAAAATTGATATACAGTCATGTACAAATACAGACTCAGAAGTACAAATATCTTTCACACACGATTAAGTTTGGTACGTAAAATCTTTCGCACAGTAAAATGCAATGTTATTATTAGACGAATCGTAGAGACGTAGAGTGTGCTACGAATGACGACGGGCGTGACATTTTCTGAGTGCATAATATGCTACGCCGTAGAAAGTCTACATATTGCAAGATAATAATGACACAAGTGTAACTTTGCGGCTTTACTCACCTACGCTGAAACACTTTTTTCAGTTACAATTTTGCAGGCTCTACCTGACCTTTTTTAATGTAATAAACAGCTAAATTGTTAGAAAGGTATGTACATTAAAAAAATATTGAGTCAGTGACTGAATTTATTGAGAATCAGGTAGACGAAATTTACAAAAAATAGTAATGTACTATACACAAGTACATAATATACTATACTTTTAACTGAATTTATAAAGGAGGTGGTTATCTTTTCCTGATTCCTGTTTTTGTGCATATGAATTTTTCTGTAAGTTTTGAACCTATTTTAAAATTTCTTTTTTTATTTGAAAGAATGTACTTACAAAATGATTCTATCACCATCAAGTCTAGGCTTGTTAATGTTGTTAATGTAGATTAGAAAAACTTGCACTATTAGCTCGGTCACAGATTTTCAAGGTTAGTAAATTTGCACAATTAGCTAAAAATTGGTACAAATTTTAAGTATGAAAAGTCCCTACTAATATAATGTCTGCAAAAAAGTTATTAAAGTCAAAAGCCTCTTTATTGCAGAAACGGTGACTGTCAGCTTAAAAACTACAGAGACAATTATTATTCGTAACCACATGGTCTAAAATTATTCTAAAATAACATCTGTGTGTATACATGAATGCATATTTAATATATTGTATAGATTATTCAAACATCCTCACGTTTTGTAATCACAATGATATGCAGCGTTAGGGAGAGTGAATACGTATTGTAGTATTGTAGAGACGTTATATTAATGCTACGAAAGACCTACGACGTGATATAAAATGTTTGCGAGTGCTACGTTGCTTGCTGTAGTTCAACGTAATTCTACACAGTGTAGAACATTTAATTTGTATGATATCTATATTTATACTTGTCATTGAATTACATGATGTTTGGTTAGCTTTGACATTACTAGTGCCCGAACAGCAAATTAACATGTATCACCCAACAAATAATAATAAATTTACTTCACGCCCTGTGGAGATAATCAGAGGTACAACCAGGGCAGCTACGTTTAGCTGAAGACTCTAAGTCCCACAATGTGATAGCCTATCGTCAACCGGGCACATGTCCAATCCCGAGCAACTTTCTTTATTATAAAATTGAAAAATACACATTTTTTTTTTTTTTTTGTTACTTGACCAGGGGTTCGAACCCGGGACGTCAAGAAGTCAAGTCCGACACGGGACCGCTAGATCATAGAGGCAAAACAATAACTATGTTAATATTGGTACTTTTGTGTAGTTAACTCTTTTGTTTTTAGTTTTTTATAATAATCGATTGAAATAATATTTTAAACTTATCATCATAGGTAAACCAGAGAAGTGAGTTTGTTTCACTAAACAGCCTAAAATAATAAAAAGAAAATTTAATAAAATTATTACCAAATTCCAAGCCGCCGTAAAAAAAGTGAAACCAGTAAACATAAAAAATTAAATTATGCAAAGTTGAATGATATTTTAAAATAAGCACAAGTTTGTGTTTAGTTATGTCAATTAAATTAAATCAATGGGGCCCAAAGCAAACCCGTAAACTTGCTCAATTACGTCGATTAAAATCTCAACTGTTAACAAAGTTATCACCTGTATATGTAATGTTTTGTATAAAACAACATTCGCAGGCACAGAACGGGGATCGTATTTAATTAATTTGACATATACACGACCCGAACAATCAGTAACGCATTACACACGTACTATTATAATTTGATGTGTAATTATACTAATTTAATTATTGTGTTATAGTTTATATATGCGTAATTAAGTGATACTGTTAGTAGAATTGTATATTTTATACTAAACGTATGTTAGCAGGATATAAGGTCCGTCTACAGCGCTTAATATTGAAGAAAACTAAATAAAATAAAGAAATAAAATGCTTAAAATTTTGTCCAAAGCAAAAACTAAATATGTTTTTAAATATTATACAGTTTAATTATTTTTCTTGCGTAGAAATATTAAACAGTATTTTTTTCTTATATACATCATAATACAATAGGCGGGTAAATACCCTAAATTTATTTTAAATCAAGACATCTGAAACATAAATTAAACTCATATAAAACAGATAAGCTCGAATAATTTGAATCCTCAACTTTATAAAAGGGTCTTTTAGCTAACAATGAGAGGCTACAAATCTAAAGGGTGCAATATTCTCATGTAACCCATTGTCCCGGGAAGAAACGCTTTCAAAGGCGAGGTAAAGGCGACCGGGTCGCAATTGAGTCGACCTTGGCACTGTACCAATTGTTCTCGGTCAGGTTACTTCGCTTTATCCTCGATTTTTTGTGATTTTCAATTTATTTGAATAAGCCAAGATTAAAACTGACAAAAACACTATGTGAAAGGTTTAATTGAAATATTGCTCGATGTTTTATTTCATATGTGGATAAATGTATGAGAATACACATTTTTTTTTGCTTTGCTTATAAAAATACGTATATAATGTTATAATTTAGTGAATAGACATTGTTATATGACATTGATATATTAGCTTTTTATAAGTTTTATACGATTTTGATATAGATCAGCGATATCAATCAATCAATCAATCAATATCAAAATGTGTATTTACCAATGTACCATAATAAACTTAACATAAAACAGCACCCAGAAATCGACGTTCATCACACAATAATGTCTGCAAGCAAATCGAAGCCTTATCAATGATTGGTGCGATTCACCAAACACTAACCTTTTGAAAATTAATAGCGATTACATGAAATAAGTCAATCCATTTTAATATTTCAATCTATAACTGTTTATAACTAGTACACAAATGTGGTAGGCTGTTAATGAATGTCTGAGAAGCGACTACATTGCACGAAGATTTTCAGATTGACAATTCTCAGAAGCGGTGTGGTAACAAACATTTGCGTACCCTCTTTGGTTGCAAGCTTTTGTCAAAGCTTACGGCCTGACTGCGCGATATCCTTTATTCAATCACCAGTAGGAACCTTGCATCCAGCGGCGATGTGCACTCGAAGAAAACTGAATTAGGGAAATCGCATTGAATACTTGAATACTTTATGAATACCCACTCTAACGCGGAGAAAGCGTTACTGAACATGACAAACTTATAACAAAAATTTCACTCACAGTGAATACCGATAGTTAATGCACAAATTCACTCTTACAATAAATATCTCTCGACAAATATGTATATACATTTTAATGTGTATAACTGCACGAACTACAACATTAAAAAAAAATAAAAAAGGGGAGCCATTTTTCGATATCTTTACTTATTTTTGCGGCAGAAAAAAACAACTTTTATACGAAGGCAAAGTTGATAGTTAATGTTGAACAAAATACAATTTTAAGGTATCTTGAAGTCTGTTTAGATGTTTTTCCCTTCGATTGGCAAGTTTTTAAAACAATGATAGCTTAACTACATTTTTTACTACACTATCCACATATAAGTGTAGTAGTGAAGTATACAGTAAGTAAGTACAATAAAAATATAATTTTTTGTCAGAATTTCTAGTCAAGTATTACGACATACCTACCCTATAGGTATAGGTCTAAAGGACATAACTACCCGCGTTAACGGTTTAGAAAGGAAAATTTCGCCACGGGACTTGAATCCTCAGTAGCTCAATTGGTTAGAGCATTCGTCGGCTTGAGACGAAAGGTTACAGGTTCAAATCCTGTCTGAGGCGAAATTTTTTCTTTCTTTAAAATTTATAGAAAGTATTACGAATTTTTTTTTATTTCATATGCCAGATTATTACTACATAGAATAAAACAAAGTCGTTTTCCTCGTTCTGCCCCTATGTGTGCTTAGATCTTTAAAAGTACACGACGGATTTTCAAGCGGTTTTTTCCAACAGATATAGTGGGAGAAAGATTTACGTATAGAATAATTTAGATTAGAAATGTGTATTAAAAAAAATATGTAGATTTGAAGGTGCAGTCAGCGCCGAAACCGACCGGCTAATGTACTGAATATCTACAATATAATTATAAATGTGCGTTTGTTTTTTTCACGCCATAACTGAACAATTTCTTGTTATTATTTTATATTTTATAGTAACAAGGCTAAAGTTTGACATCAGCATTTTTTCATCCCATACTATATGAACGTGTTTTTGCGAAAGAATTTGATAAGCAGGTGTAGCCGCGAATTACATCTAGATAATTGACTTAAAAACATTACGTACTAATTTGACTTAATGATTCGTTATAGAGATAAACTTTACAAAACATTCTGATGAACTGCTTTACTTAGTTAAATTGTTTCGTATTTTTTATTTATAATTTACCAGAGAGGTAAGTTGCTGAAATAATATACATTCTACTTTTGTTTTCAAATTATAACAATGAAGGTAACGACTCCAATTTTACGACGTTTTGGAATTTATGGCTTAACTATACAAGGGCTTAAGGTAGTTTGCAGTGGCCATAAATTTTATCCTTTTCTTGCTGCCTTCAACTGAAAAGGTAAGGACCTATTTGCCAATGTAAATAATATGTGTTAAATAAATGGTCCCAGAAAAAAAAGTTTAGTGAAGTCAAACAAAAGTTCAAATAATCTAATTAATTTCAATGTAAAAATATATACATAGTTAGTTTTTTTTTATACTTAATTTGATTAAGGAAACCTTTGGGGTCCAGCAGTCCAGATGAGGTCGCGGGTTCGATTCCGGGGTCGAACAACAAAAAGAAAATTGGGTTTTTTCAGGTTTCTAATAAAAGAAACGTTGCTCGGGGATGGATGTGTTCTCGGTTGGCGATAGGCTTGCCACCTAAAACTTTGTGGGACTTAGTGTCTTAGGCTAGTCGTGGGTGCCCGGTTTGTGCCTCTGCCTACCACTTCGGGAATATGGGCATGAAGATAATTAATAACCTACTTATGTAACAGCTGATTTTTTATATAAATTAATACACCAATTTCTAAATCTAATCAAATCTAAATATTCAAAATCTACTATTTTTTCATTATTTTCGTCCTATCATTTTACCTTCAAAATGTAAGTATAATATAATTTGGTAGATTTAATCATTTTTTCTTTGTTGTACCTGCCTGCTACTTATGTGTACATAGTGCACTCACTCATAAATCTTACTTACCCAATTTTGATTAAAACTTTGATGAAACTTACCTGAAACAAAATAAGGAAATTAAGAAAATGATTTTTGAAATAATATTTAATCAATTATTGAAATTAAAAAAATGCGGCTTATCGGTCTTCCAAAATTGACTTTAATGAAGGATTGATAGGTGCAGATCCTTCAATATATTAACTAGTCAAACAATAGTTTCCTTTTACAAACTATAGTCAGTAAAACAGACCAGCAAAAATTATTCAATTCAAATAAAAAATATCATATCTGCCCCAATAGAGTTTTATTGCAGGTAATATCACTTTAGAAAATATCCAGTTTTGTTTTCTGGAAAATTATAAAAATCACTAAACTTAAAATAGTAACGTGACACGTAAAATTGCAAAACGAAAAAATATGGTGACTTGTAATGCCAAAGGAAAGGTAGAGAGGCGAAAGAGCTTTTATGGAACAACTTTGGCGTACAGTGTCGTGCTGAGGGCGTTTACTAGGTGAATTTAAGAGGTATGGTCTTATTTACAGCGGGTAAGATTTTATTCCATACTATTTCTTTTGTTATCAAATAAAACCATCGTCTTTTGACACTACAAGTGATCTCCATCCTATGATAGATACCTTGGGTTTCGTATGCAAGTTAATTGGTTACCCATCCCGTCAGTACGAAGCACGATATTGACGAGCACTAGCGCTATGGCGGCAGGATAGCGTGAAATGGGGTAGCACCTATACGACTAAACTGCTGTATAGCTTTACGCCATATGATTGTGGCTGAACCCAAGGAATAACAACAACATCGGGTGATGGTATCGTCACGTCCTGATGCCGACCAAATAAAGTAGGTAATATTTTTTTGTATACATCTGTATTAAGATGTTTGTAACTTGATATACTATTATAAAATCATGCCGTCAATCTTGTAACGATAAATATGTATTCTTAAAATCTATGTCGTTGAAAATAACAAACACTCTGATATGTTAAACGGTTGCTGTGAGTAAAAGAGATAGACACAAGTTAACCTTTAAGCTCAGATGCAACCTAGTTAAAATGGCCCCCATGTCTACATTTTTATACTTGTAAACCAAACACGTTAGGCGTGATACCGAGTAACTTGATAGAATCGTCACAACCACATTTATTGACATATTGGGTTGTAAAGCCTGTGGTGCTTGTCTTCCGGCTATCCCTACCCGGGCAAGCGGGGGGGGGGGCATATTGGACATATACAATACTATAATACTATATAACTAGCTTTTTTAGTTGTGTGTGTGTGTGTGTTTTTTTAGTCGTGCCTTCATCTGCGTAGAATTTTTATGATTTTAATACAAAATTTCATTTCCCATAATGGAATTTTTTTTTTTTGAAAAAAGTGGTATATGTTCGAACTCGGAAACTATGTTTGAAAATAGCCTAAACATTTAAACATAATCGATGTGGTATAGCAGTGAAAACGTAACAATTGAAAGACTCACAGGCAGATCGACATCGCATTTGTAATATTAGTATGGATGGATGTTTTCCACGACGTAGTAAAGAAATTAAAGTCAGTTTTTTGCAGTTTTACCGAACTTAAATTATCCCAATTGATGTTATTACGTGTAAAATATTACAAGATATTTTTGTTAGCAAATGTTTAGGTTTGAATTGCTTTAAATGTTGTTTAATAGTTCAAATAATAAAGAACATGTCAATTCCAAACAATTTTATTTGAGAAGTACTTAATTTAAACATTTTACTATGCGAAAGGATTTGGGCTCTAAATCTTGTCCCTAAGAAAACCGTTTTCTAAATCGCTATCACTGTAATCGATCCCAATAAAACAGAAGGAAAAAACAGCACAGCCACGCGAAAAACGTCCACAACAAACACCGTCGTCGAGTACCGATCTCCGTAGATATGCAAAGCTACGTCTTTTGTAACATGATCTTATTGTGTACGAAATCCCCAACGCCAGCCTGAATACGAAACGACTTTATGTCGATTTAGAAATTTATTAGGATACGTCTGAAATTTTTATTCGGCTCGCGATCTCACCAAGTACGTGTGGCGCACGACTTATTGTTGCATCGGGATGCATTCGCGTTGAAGATATTTATGGAGGACGATGGGTGATCCGTCTGCAATTGTGGTATTATATCAGGAATTATATACGGCAGAGGCACGGCTGCTGACTGCAAGCTGTGCTCGCCTAATACAATGTACGTGTGTGAAATACTTTGGTTTGGTTGGTTTTATCTGTGTGTGTTATAAGTTTGCTTTGCCTAAAGCTCACATCTATATATAAGATTTAATATTTATTTTGTAAAAGTTCATTTTTATTTATTTTATTTGTAAGGTATTGGAAAGCAAGCAAGCAGACGCATTTCCTATTAGTAAGAAATTCACACGACCTCGAGACACCAAAGGTGGTAATGGCTCATTGCCAACCTGAGGCCGGGATGTTAGGCTTCGAGCTATGTAAGTTTACCGGCTACCTTATCCTGTCAACTTAAAAACATCAACGGCAAGCACTGGCGTTACGGCGGCAGGAATAGGCAAGATGGTGTTACCGATTCGGGCGAGTCGCTGCAGAACTCCACACCTAGTCTGTTGGTCCGCGTTCCTTTACAGAATAGACCATCTGCCTTCCTGCTAGACAGCTCGTAAAAGGCGAGCATAGGCTTACCGTCACTAGCACCGTGACATCTGTCTAGGTGGTAGAGTTTCGCAGCGACATATTCCTGCTGTCATAACGTCATGACGTGTTTCGGTTTGGAGGGTAAGGTGGAGAGTAAACTTACTTTTGCTTTAGGCCTAAAATCGCGGCCTCAAGTTGCCAATGCACCATTACCACCTTTGGTGTCTCTAGGCGGCGTGATATTCTTACCTTGGAAATCCGTGGGCTTGTTTGCCTTCCAATATCATAAAAAACATCTATATGGCGTCTACAGGCTACGGTTGTCATTTACCATCTGAAAACCCGTGAGCTTATTTGTTGACCGCTTCTATAAAAAAGTATTTTTTTACAGAGATAACCTATTGGCAAGTGATTAGCGTTGACTACGGATATACGCAATATTGCCAACATAACGCTCGTATAAATATGTTTAAAATTTTCTACAAATTTTAAAGAAAGAAAAAATTTCGCCCCAGACAGGATTTGAACCTGTAACCTTGTGTATTTATAGGACATAACTACCCGCGTAAACGGGTTAGAAAGGAATTAAAAATTTCGCCACGGGACTTGAATCCTCAGTAGCTCAATTGGTTAGAGCATTCGTCGGCTTGAGACGAAAGGTTACAGGTTCAAATCCTGTCTGGGGCGAAATTTTTTCTTTTTTTTTTTCTTTCTTTAAAATTTGTAGAAAAGTGCTAAAATAAAAATGTTTCAAAATTGTCATCATACAATTTAGAACTAATTGCATTTAACATCATGATTGTGCTTATGGAATTTTGAACTCAGATCATCAAAGATGATAAAATAGGTACACAAAGTGTTAAATACACAAAACGAAACTTTAAAAACTATTAATTAGACAAGAACATATCATACAGTTCTATGACATGATATAGCAGAGGTCAGGGTCACTCACAGTCATTGACCCTTGTTAGTTACTGATACCTTAGTATCAATTAGAGTGAATTTACAATAAAAAGTATGAGAAAATATCTGTAATAAATCAATAAAAAATAATTGCTTCACAGAAATGGTTCTTTTTGAGCAATTAATGTTTTTTTTAATTAAATAACGGAGATTGTTACGTTCATTATTTTTAAGTTATTTTTCAACAGGATAAAAAAGTTAACGAGCTATCGGATTTCTTAAAGTAAGAAGTCCAAAAATCAGTAGATACTAAATCTATAAATGATGCGTTGCCAACGTGGAACTTAAAAGACAAGTTTTTAGTACTATTATCATCAACGTCATCCATAAACATAACGATGTTGTAGTACCAACCCTTTTTAGTCTTCTTCTATATATACATATAAGAGGCAATTTATATATTATAATTTTTATCTATAATTTATTTATATATATAAATTAATTGTCGTCCGTTAGTCTCACAAAACTCGAGAGCAGCCGAACCGATTGATTTTGGTTTTAAATTATTTTTTCAAGTTCAGGGAAGGTTTAAAAGATAAGAAAAATGGAAAAACTGCGAGGAAACTAGGAATACAACATTTAAATTTGTTCCATACAAGCAGAACGGGTGGAATAAAGTTCACCGGGACAGCTAATATAAAATAAATATCGAAATTTTAAGTTCATCACAAAAAATCCTATTCTGTCAGAAATCAAAGCAGAATTCTGTGGGTGATCAATGGTCTTAAAGGCATACGCTTACTTCTCAAACAGTGACAAAATAATAAAATATGAATCGATTCAGCTACATTGATTTATTAAATATAACATAAGACTTTGAGTGAGGACAAAAACAAACATGTGTCTGAACCCAAACCCGAATTACCAGGCCGACCCTGCATTCATTAGAGAGGTGTCCCTGTGAAAGATCGTCAGTAAAATATGTAGGTTCGCCACTTTGATACCTACATAACATGTTTCAAAGCTCATGATTGAATTACTTACTACAACATTAAAAGTATTTATAACAGAGAAAGGGTATTCTTTCATAAGTAAGCAATATTGTTAACTGAAACGCTACATTTTTTAGAGCCTAGCATTATCCTAGTTGACAAGAAACTCAAAACATCTACAGACAAATAAACATATTTTTCCGGGTTGAACTGGGTCCTCTTTGTAGATTAGACTACTTGCTTCCGTGCTTCGCAACTCGTAAGGGTTGAGCATCAGTTACACGGATTAACCATCAAGATCAATTATGGTAGTGTGTTTTGCAGCAACATGCCTGGTTAGAAATTCACCATCTTACCTATTTCTGACCCTACTATAAATATGTCAATTGCTCAGGTCCAGATAGTAGTTGTACCGGCTTTACATCCTGGCCACAGCACTGCGACACACCTTAATGTAATATATCTATGACGTATATTTGCCACCGTTGTCTCTTTAGACCAGGGGAACCGTGGGCTTGTTCGCTGCCTCTTACTTTACAGACGTCAAGGAGATAAGCTTGTGTTATGACCTAATTTTAAGAATCTTACTTTAAATAGGCTCTGGAATTATAATACCAGAAAACGCAGTTGTAACCTTAAGTTGGCAACGAACTGCTTCAAGCCATTGGTGTCAATAGGCGACATATAATTAACAATAGGCTATCTATTTGACTTCCAACTACTTAAAAAATGATTTTACGAAAAAGCATTGTTCGTTTTTGTTTGATATAATCTGGTTTAACTTGTTGAGGCACACTTTATATAAATTGATCAAATGGAAGGTAAGATTCAATTGAAGGTATACTTTCAAACGCTGCGTATATAATATGGCAGCACTAAACTATACTTATCTCGAATAAAAATGATGAAAGAAATAATAATAATTTAGTATTCTTCTAGAAACAACAATATGAATGTTGAGATAAACCATTCATAACAATCAATCAGGAGCAGACCGCACGCAGTTCGAACTCTATTCCGGTGTCCATCGCCTCTGTGACAATGACAAGTCGAAGATTGCATCGTACAGTTGCAAATCCCTTGGGTTCCGTACCGAAATTGATCGTAGTAATTTGCCCGCGTTCAGACTCCTACCGTTAGACGATTTGTCTATGCTTGGTACAAGTCATAAGACATCAGCGATTTAAATTATTCACACTAATATTGTTGTTAATACAAGAATATATCTGTAACGTATTTATGATTGAACCACCTACCTATTAAAATGAAATTTAATATTAAAATAGATGAACTCACTTAAATGTACGATATCTAGTATTTCTTCTAATTTTTCAAGCGTAATGAATTCTAAACGAAATCTTTAAAGTATAAAAACATTAAGATGTTGAAGAAGATGCTTGCAACAGCTTGTTGGTACTTTTAAAAAGTCTTTCTTCATAGTTAATGTTAAGATTTAATTGAGACCATTGTGCTAGGTGAAATCTTATCGTTCATGCTGAGCACAAAGATGTGGTTTGGAAAAAGCCAACACGTACATTAATTTGTGTAATGTCTAAAAATGTTACGTAACAATTCAAGATTTTTTATTTATACGCACAGCTTACATACCTTAATTTCGTACGTTATCGTCGAATCATTTCAACATTTTTTTTAAAACTAATAGACATACTTGAAAGCCCGGTATTAAGGACGAAGTCACTTTATATCAGCAAAAACTATAATTATATTCCTTTTATTACATTTTTGTAAATTATATTTTTTTAACTGATTTTATTGTTTCAGCTTCTGAATTAAACTCTATACCAAACACAATTGCCAATGATCCATAAATCGTATTACTCAAACTCGATACAGAATCGTCACACGTTTTCTGAATAAAAATATACCAATTTGCTCGTACTTCTTTTTCTCCGGCAATGATCGCGGTCTCCAACCGGCAATGGTTTAAGTGTAGCAATTGAAACGTACGGTTGTAGGTCCGTTAGTATAAAATTATTGTAGATACGTGAGTATGGGGTTTTCGGATACTATAATACTGGTTAGAAAGCTTTGTTTATTTAAACTATTTTATTTTCGCGTCAGATAGTTCAAGTATAAGTTTCTTAGATTTTTTCACATTTTTTTCAATACATTGAAATTTTTAATTGTTTTCGATTACGTCTATGATTTTATAACAAAGTTATATATTTAGTGTAATTTGTATTTCTTTGTTTATCACTTCTCAAAAAATAAATTTGTTGAATATGGTGTTGAGTACAAACCCAAGAAAAGTTTCTGTGTCAAAAATTTTTTTTTGTTGCGATAGTTGAAATCGGCTGTTGTACCCTGCAGACCGGAGCATGACCGAGTCATTATGGCGGCAGGAATAGGGAAAGTTGTGGATCCCAAACTGCAGAATAGCACTCTACCATTCGTGGTCTTGTTGTTAATGACCTATTTAATATAAAATGTATGATAAATTTAAAATGTACGTTTCCTAGGTCTAATCTTTTCAAATTTATAATTAATTTCAAATTTATTAATAATTAATTTCCAATCAAAAAGAAACATAATAGTGGAATGGTAAGTATACCTTGGTTAAAAATCCGAAGATATAACATTTCATTTAGGAAAGAACTGTGGCCATGTTTTTTAATTGAGCGTATTTAATGATGATGTCACAAACTGCAACAAAAATATTAAAAAAAATTTAGTATCTTAAACTTATTTCAGTTATTTTCCTATATGTCAGTCATCATCGCTTCTATTGTCTAGCGGTTCAGTTGTTGGACTTGACTGCTAGAGGTCCCGGGTTTGATTCCCGGTCGGGCAACAAAAAAGAATATTCGATTTTTCAAATTTTTTAATAAAAAAAACGTTGCTCGGGATTGGAAATGTGCCCGGTTGGCGATAGGCTTGCCACCTATCATATTGTGGGACTTAGTGTTTTCGGCTAGTCGTGAGTGCCCTTGTTGTGCCTCTGCCTACCTCTTCGGGGATATGGGCGTGAAGATGCTTTTTTTTATATTACATTTATATATCTACTTATTCAATGCACAAACACAAATATGCATTCAGTTCTTAAAATGATTGAATCATTTCATTCATTTGATTGTTCATTAAATTATATCTCAGTTAAATTAGATGTAGCAGCAAAGTATCTTACAATTTTCAATGTAAGTAGCTTCTCGACGAAATAAGGGAAGAATGGAGTCGCAGCATCAATTTCACGGGAGATTTCGCATACAATTCTCTCTAACAGAGCTATATATGTGTGTCCTGTGGATTTCTAAAGGCGTCTCTCAAGCGTTTAAGTGAACGGTGGATTTTATATCTGGTGGAAATTTCCAAGTCTGGATTGCGCCATTTTGATCTTGAAAAACGTGTTTGCGGTAATAAGGTTTCCTACGTAAATTGCATTTTAAAAGTGTTTGACTGTCGATAGACAAGCAGCAGGTGTTTAAAAAAAATGAATGTGTCTTTATTTACGGGTACCTTTAACTTAAACTTCAGGCACAAAAATTAAAACTAAGCAAATGAATAGGTAGTATAGACTCAAGTATACTGATAGGTCCTTTAATGGTGAAATAAAAAATTTGGCGGATCGTGGGAAAGGATGGACTCAGTATTTAGTAGTTCTTAAGTTTAAAAAAAACAACCAAAATTTCTGACTTTATTGATTATGACGATTTCTGACTAATTTTGAATAATTAACGCTCGATTTTGCGGATCGCGGGATAACTTGATAACATATATCCTATTAATATTATAAAAGTGAAAGTTTGTGAGTAAGTATATATGGATGTTTGTTTGCTACTCTTTTGTGCTCGAATGGCTGAACGGAATCGTCTGAAATTTGGAAAACATATGGATTGTGACCTGTATTAACATTCATGCTAAATACATGCACAACTGGTAACTGTGAAAACGTAGGCAAAGCCGCAGGCAAAAGCTAGTTACAGAATATTAATTAACCACGACTAATAACAGATGCCAAAAACTAAAAAAAATGTAAATGAATCGTCAAAATGTATGTAAGCGCATAACTTCCGAACGACTAAACCGATTTATCTAATTTTGATTTTGAATAATTTGTGGAAGCTTAAGAAACTAAGAAAAAGGAAAAAGTGGAAGAAAGTTCGCCGGAGTAGCGAGTATTGTAATATAACAGCTGATAAATAATCAAAACCAAAGCAAACACTAGGCAATAAAGAAATATAGCAAATAATCCGAAGATAAAACTAAACTAGATTAATGAACGGATATGCCCTTTATGGGTAATACGCAATAACTGTTTTATCATAAAGGACATAATCTGAGACCTTGGACTATTCTTCCTCCTAACGGCTTGTGATATGAATAACCAAGAATATATAGAACATGGAATTGATTCCGAACTTTAAACTGAACTTTTACATAATATATTTTAAGCAATAGAATCTATACTTTCAACTTCGGCACTTGGTGGTATAAGCTAACACTTTATGTTATACTATAGCCAACCGGTTTCACTTTTCACAGCATCATTAGGGCTTTATAACTAAAGATAAATAAGTCTGCTTTATTTTAACGTTCAGTATTTAAAACCGAATGAAACAAAAGCGAACAAACACACGTCTTTCCTTATGGTAGTAGTCAATCTTTGCATAGATGACTTTCGGAAGGTTAGGTCTATTGTAAAAGTCCACCGGCTACCCTTCTCTGCGAACCGAAAAATGACGCTGCTTAACAGGGCCATGGAAAGATAGCAGTCAATCCCTATCCAGACAAGTAGCTGCACAGAACTCGAACACCTGTAGTCTCTTCGTATCTGATTTGGTACATCCGTGTTATCTATTCCTGTCGCTATAGCGTCAGTGTTCACCATTATCGTGTTCTTATCTGCAAGGTAGGTTAACTTTTCCTTATTTACCTACCTTACTTATTACTTACTACCTGACCCTAGAAAGCAGTCGCACGATATCAAAGACCAGTAATATCCACCACCTTGCTCGCACTCTTACGATATTATACATTTATTGACTTAAAAAAGTGCACCCAAGACTAGCCGAATACACTAAGTCCCACAATGTGGTAAGTGACAAATATATCTTTCTTCAACCGGGTACACATCCAATACCAGATAACGTTGTTTTTATTAGAAAATTAACAACACATTTCCTTTTTTTTGTTGCCCAACCGGGGTTCGAATCCGCAAGACCGCAAGAAGTCAAATCCGACGCCGGACCGCTAGATCACAGAAGTCACTTACATATATATACAAAAAATATTATAAGACTGGGTGGTCTATAAATTAACAGTACACTTTTTCAATGAACAGGTATTCACATTTTTTCATTCCTTATAAACAAGAAAGAATGTTGACTGACCTAACAAAAAACGTATTCGCCATGCCACATCCAGTCAACGTAACCGCACGCCCCTATCAAACGCTCGTTTGCACCAAGCATGGTAGACTATATCTTGAATGGATGCGAACACGACGCGAACGGCTTTGGTAACACTTTTTCCCTATTTCCGAACAAATAAAAAGGACTCAAAGAGAACTTCATGACTTTTGTTACATCGTATCGCTTTTTATATAGCTTCAAGCATGTTCAGAGGCAAATTTTTCAGAAATGTTTTCTTACTTCGTTTCACTTTTATATTTCAAAAGCAGTTTTGAAGTGTGTTTTAAATATATTGAAATTCCTTGAATAAGATACTTTTATTTTCTTTTCAACCGACTCCTAAAAAGAGAAAAACGATTTGCTTTTCGTTTTGATTTGATATTTATGATTATACGTAGAGCACTTTAAATTCGAAACTGGTGGTACTAAACGAATTTCACTGATAAGCAATATCATGACGTCTGACTTTTCTTTACAGTTTTGCCTGAA
Source organism: Calephelis virginiensis (assembly GCA_002245475.1). NCBI lineage: Eukaryota > Metazoa > Arthropoda > Insecta > Lepidoptera > Riodinidae > Calephelis > Calephelis virginiensis. The sequence continues at coordinate 780,207 of NJDC01001196.1, forward strand.
ATTTTAAAAGGAGGAGTCATCTCAAATTCCATAATTCCATGATTATTATTTAATTAACTAAAGATAAAACTAAAACAATCATATTTTGGACTTATCTTAATATATATATTTCTTGTGTTCATGTATTTGTCACTGAACTCCTCTTAGACGACTGGAGCGATTTTGATGAATTTTTTTGTGTGTGTCCAAGGGGATTTGAGAATGTTTTAGATTCACAATTTAGTCCACTGGAAAATGGTTTTTCATATTTTTTTTTATTGGTAAGTAGTCGTTGATTTTGGAATTAGTTACATTGGGTCCGACAGACTGCGTTGCTATTGAATCATTATTTTTTTTATGATATTGGAAGACAAACAAGCAGACGGATTTCCTAATGATAAGAAATTCTCGCCGCCTAAAGACACCAAATGTGGTAATGGTGCGGTAAACTTACTCTCCGAACCGGAACTCGTAATGACTTTATGGCGGCAGTTATATTATATATTACTGTCAAGCGATACGAAGTTTGCTGGTTCGGCTAGTATTTCATACATTTACCTCAGACTTTTTATGATGAAGGTAAAGTAAAAATAAAATAACTCTCTTATTCAAAATTGTAAGCTCCTCGTGTCTTAAAGTTGCAAGTAATTTTCGTCTCACATCTCAGAAAAGTAGCTAAATATATGGAATCTTTTTCAGTTTCAGGAAAAATGTGAGAAAATTCTTACGCTTCGAGTGTAGCGCGACGTAGTAATCCTCTTCTCAAAGGATTATTACATATTTCGACCTTAAGGGTGTGTCCTTCAATCGACATTGTTTCGACGCACTGCAGTACAATCTGAGTTTAGTCACCTGCTTACTTGGGGCGTAGATGTTCGAAAACCCTCAAGACGTATATATCATACTGTTATTAAAATTTTGTATAAAAATGAAGACATATGTTTCGGCCAGTTGCCGAATTTTAATTTAATTATTATATTATTTGTATATTAATTATTTATTCAGTCAAGCCTTAATATTTTGGGTAGATAAATATAATACACCACGCAATTTGACCGCCTCGTTGGTCGAGTGGCTAGCGTACACGCATAACAACACCAAACAACCGTGAGGCTCGGGTTCGATTTCCGACCGGAGCAAGCATTTGTGTGATGAACATTTAGATGTCGGAACTTTGTGTCTGGGTGTTTATTAAATTTATTCTAGTATAATATGTTTAAGTATTTCTATTTATTAGTACAGTTAACTAACACCCATAACATAAGCATATAATTTGCTTACTTTGGGGTTGGAGTCAATTTGTGTAACTTGTCCTGGGATATTAATTGCTGAGCAAAAAGAGTGAGTTTAATTTTATTAATTTCAACACTTTGATCTCCCAATTTAAAGAATAGCTTAGGTGTTTGACAGTGTGCTCATGCTAAGGCTACTAATGCAATGATAAAATCGATCCTAAAAAATTTAAAAAAAAAACCTTTTACTTACAATGTTATAAAAAATAGTTATATAGCGATTTAATGATTTTAATAATACATAATGACATGCATAATGCGAGATACAAAAACGTTAATATGCCTAAAGTAGCAAATACAATTTTGTTTATATAAAAAAAAATCATGAGTAACAAAATAATAAACTGTCAGGAGTTATCTCTTACAGTTTTGATTATTAATTTGTTGTAAAAAAAAATATATTTTTTTCCTTTGAGTTAATGTTGTAGTGTAAAACCAGGTAGGATGTCGGTTTTTTAAACATTTTCAAACCTCCAAAAAATATCCAATATTTTGTTTATGAAACTTGCAGATACCTTAGTTGTTTTTCCTGCAAAAGTTGTTATATATAGAGATTTTTTTATTTTTTTCGGTTCTCTATATTTTGGGGTATCTAACTCACATAGGGGATAATTGCCTAACCCATATAAATTACGTTTATGATAAATGACTCGTCGAAAAATAATGCACCGGAGGATAGATGCCTTACTTTTCGACGAGTCATTCATAATACTGCTTTAAGTTACAATTTTGAAGTTTCCACGTAATTGCACCGAGACATCCGACCCTGGTGGTGATTCTAATTTTCATAAATTTAACTTACTTTAGATGCATGCTGTCTTTTTCAAATTAAATAAAACAAAAGAGATGGAACATTTCAGACGTGTAATAGTCTAAAATGTAATCCGGACATGTCAAATAGTGATGTTCTTAATCAACGTTTTCCGAATGATACATCAGATTAAACAGCTAGAGAAATACATGTATCGTACAGTCTAATCTGCCAGCACTAAAAGTCTTTTGTCTTAAAGTTATTTTAGTGAGTGCGCTGCAAAGTTACCAACACTATCAACTAAGTGATGGTTGGAAAGTATTTCGGCTGATGTATAATGCAGTAAAAATTCATCGACGAAAATAAAACAATTCGAATTCGGTATCTATATTACTGAAACATCTATCTCGGTTTTATCCTCTGTTGTTTATATTTCTTTTTATAATTTGCTTCACTACAACTGCCATTAGAATGTAACTTATTGCTAACAAAGTCTGAACTTTCAATATGTATTCAATCTTAACCTATATCAAATTAATAGATTCTAATATGTCTATCCTCGTTAGCCGGCTCAACTGCTTACCTGTCCAGATCATTAAGGCCGTATTGATCCTGTGCAGGATTAGCTCACGACAAATTATCCAATCGATACACAGGTAATTGATTCTGGATGCTCTTGGACATGTCCCGTACTTAGAATTTATTTGATGTATTTCGAAAGAGCTTGTACAGTTTAAGATAAATATTAGTTAATAGCTACTGCTACGACGTATAAATTACAAAAGAATGCTGTTTTTAGGTACACATTCAGAGCTTTCATATATGTAGTCTACTATAACCTAGACTAGTACAAATAAATAAATCATATTGAAATTTTGGAATATTATAGGTAGAAGGCTTCTTTTGTTAGTTATCTATACATTTTAAGGAATATTAGACATTTGCTACACAGTTAACAGATGTAAAATAAGCCTTTATTTTGCTAATTCCGCGTAAGCAGTGTAACTTTTGTGGCAAATAAATCTCCAAACGACATCTGTGTCGTAAAAAGCCTAACTGACGTTCCCACCACCCACCTCCGCGACCAGAACACGAATATAGGAAGAGCGCGGGAAACAATATAAGTTGTCACGTTCTTTACATGTCCGAACACGGGAAACAAAACCACTTATTTTTATAATATTTATTTGTCACAAAAGTTACACTGCTTACGCGGAATTAGCAAAATAAAGGCTTATTTTACATCTGTTATAATTTCCGCAAAGTAACGCCTGATTCAATAAAAAATGTTACACAGTTGTTTTATTTATTTATTCTATGAGATTGCAAGGTAAAAAAGGAGACGGATTTCCTGATGGTAAGAAATTCACACCACCTACAGACAACACAGGTGGTAATCGTGCGTTGCCAACCTGTGACCGGGATGTCAGGCCTCGAGCAAAAGTAAGTTTACCGGCTACCTTATCCTCCGAACCGGAGCACGTTAACGGCAAGCGCTGACGTTATAGCGGCAGGAATAGGTGAGGCGGTGTTAGGCTACCACCTAGTCAGACGTCAGGGTGTTAGTGATGATAAGCCTATTCTCGCCTTTTACGAGCTGCCTGGCAGGAAGGCAAATGGTCTATTCTGCACAGGAGCCCGGACCAACACGAGGTACAAAGAAGCGGTTATGTAACCCACTGTTAACAAATATATATAAAACTGTTTGCACAATTCGTTCGTTTAAAACGTATAAAAAATGTGGCAAAGTCATACCTAAATAAATAGCTACTAACAAACAATTTGTCTGTCAATTCAGGTAGCATTGAAACACGGGCTTATATTTAAATCAGGACTGAAATATATTGGGATATATTTAACGTCGATGACGACATACATACAGATAATGGATAAAGCTGTGAGCTCGCTGTTTCGATTACAGAATGCATAAATATTTCATCGCATCACAAACATCTATCACAATAAAAATCCAAACATTATCCCATATATAAAAACCACTTTAGCTGGATTGAAATTAAATCATCGAGAAGGTTCGGTTATTTTATGATTTGACGAAAATTCTTATTTGTAGTAAAAAGGGTTAGCAAACTGACGTTATAGAAACAGGAAAATGACGTATAATAATGATGAATAAGGTTATAGATAATTGTAGCATTTGTCTCTTTTTTTTTGCCTGCTACGGACTGAGACAAGAAAGGTAACAGATGGCTTCGTTGGCATTTGCTATTATGTCTATCAGAAGTAAAATGAATGAGAGAAGGTTGCGCCCGCCCATAAATTAACAAAGTATCATTTTAACTGAGAAATACCATATCTAAAAACTAAAAAATATGAAATCTTAAAAACCCACCTTTGATAAAAAAAAAATCACAATAAACCACCAGATTCAGGCTAAAAATATCAGTTGAAAGCGAACTAAAGCCCTTCGCTATTAATTATTTATTTTCTTGTCCAAGTGTTGCCTAACGGTGCGACGTTGCTGTAAAACCAGGTGAGATCACATGGTCCAACAATTTCTTCAATAAGTAAATTAGAGATGAAATACGCTAAATATTAAGTAAAGCTCTCGTAATTGAGATAGATCCTATAAAAGAATTTTTGATTTCATTATGTAAAAAAGGTCCTTTATTTGGGAATATTAAGGAAATTTAGATAATCTATGGCGCTCGTGAACAAACGCGCCGGATGACACAATTCGGGTGCCCTAATCAAACAGGGTGTAGGAGGCCTATTTAAAATTCCAACACTGATTTGCATAACGACGTGCTCAGGATACGACTCAATCTGTAACGAGAGAGCATCGCAGTTGTTCATCTTATATTGTATAGACCTTCCCGTCAGAGAAGGCTATTTTAAATTATTTTGAACATTTTCGTAGTTTACATAACAAGTGGTGGCAATTTTTTAAATATTAGTAAACAAGCAGACGGATTTCCTGATGGTAAGACATTCACGCCGCCTAGAAACACCAGAGGTTGTAATGGTCTATTCTGCAAAAGAGCCCGGACCAAAATTAAATATAATACCTATATAAAAAAGATAACCTCGTACATATGTGCGTATATAATAGGTTTATTGAGCCATCTGCCTTCCTTGCCAGGCAGCTCGACAAGAATAGGCTTACCATCACTAACACCGTGACATCCGACTAGGTGGTAGAGTTTGGCAGCGACTCGCTCGGATTCGTACCACCGCCTTACCAATTCCTGCCGCCATAACGTCATGACGTGTTCCGGTTCGGAGGGTAAGGTAGCCGGTAAACTTACTTTTGCTCGAGGCCTAACATCCCGACCTCAGGTTGGCAACGCACCATTACCACCTTTGGTGTCTCTAGGCGGCGTGAATTTCTTACCATCAGGAAATCCGTCTGTTTGTTTGCCTTCCTATAACATAAAAAAAATATATAACTTTTATAGGTAGTCATGTAATAATAAAAAAAGTTTAGGAACATCTAATCCTAAGTGTAATTCCAGTGCACTTCTTGCTCTCAATCGCCGTCACCGAAGCGTTAACAAGACCGAGATTACATTGTATTTAGCTCCATTAAATCATGTCAATTTCGCTGTCAACATCGTGATTAATATCATATTATTAAAAGAATACTAGCTGTTCCGGCGAACTTCGTTCCGTCAGTTCAGTTTTTAAAGGAAAAATTAAAATGATTTTTTTGTAGTACGGGATAAAATGCCTAATCAGTTTAACTAACACGACCATGATTAATAGCTTTGTATTCGTCAAGGTTTCACAATTTTTAAGGTATATTCTGCTATTCGGGGCGGAGACAAATAAAACGAACCAAAAACCATGAAAATTGGTCTAGCAGATCTCGTCCTATAAGTAAGTCTTTGTTTTGTATACATAGATAATATCGTGTTCACAAATGGTTTTTGTGGATATTTTCGCCAGTAGCGTATATTACTATATGCTGTATGAGGCATCGACGAAAACGTCTTAAACAAAGAAAACCTTAACGATTTAGCTTTCATAAAATTCCAAATTTCATAGTACACTTTACAATTATAAATACACTATTGCATGTACTCATTATGTGGTATATCTGAAATAGTAAAATTATTGTACTCTATTTTAAGGCTATCCTTTTATGTATCGATGTTTTTGTACTTTTTACGTCAACAAATACAAATAGCCGGGCTTAATATTATATTACTAGGAGACTCCGTCGTCATATACGCTGGCTGTAAATAAATTTGTTTTTTTTGAAGAATCGGAGAGTATAAATAATAATAAAATAAATATTCCTGAACAGATTACACAAATTAAATCTTACCCTAAAGTAAGCAAATTATACGTTTTTTTTTTTATTTATATGTGTTAGTCAACTGTTTTAATATAGAGAAAGATTTATACTGAATAAATTTAATAAGCACCCAGACCCAGAAATGCTGACCTATAAATGTTCGTCACGCAAATGTCTGTCCCCGTTGGAAATCGAACCTGAGCTTCGCGGTTGCTCGTTTGGGTAAGGCGCGTACGCTAGCCCCTAGACCAACGAGGCGATCTAAAGTGCGATCTAAAGATACAATGACATCGTATCTCTTTTCATCATTCCCCGATGAAAAGTGATACAAAGCGTTTAAAGACTCCATAGGTAATAATGCTGCGTTGCCAACTTGAGGGAGGAATATCTATCGGGTTTATTGACTAACTTAAAAAGTGGAATAAAACAGTGGCGACTATCTTCCTATCTCTCTAACGTTTTGACGGCTGAAATAAGTTTTTTTTAAGATATTGGAAGGCAAACAAGCAGTCTGATTTCCTGATGTCAAGAAATTCACGCCGCCTAGAGGCACCAAAGGTGGTCATGATGCGTTGTCAACCTTAGGCCAGGATGTTTGAGCCTTGAGCAAAAGTAAGTTTACTGGCTACCTTATACTCCGAACCGGAACACATCAACGGCAAGCGCTGACATTATGCCGGCAGAAATAAGTAAGGCGATGGTACCAATCCGGGCGAGTCGCTGCGAGACTCAACCTCCTTGTCCGATGTCACGGTGCTAGTGATGGTAAGGCTATGCACGCCTTTTACGATCTGCCTGAAACAGGAAGGCAGGTGGTCTATTCTGCCCGGACCAGCACGCGGGAGGGGGAGGGGAAAAATCCCATTTATCGAGTTTTTTCGTTGAAATTTAAATTTAAATTTAAAAATTAGACTAATAAGTATGCTTTCAGTAAGTAGGTAATCTTAATCCAAATTAGAATATTATTTATATTGGAGAAGGAAAAGTTTAATAACGTCTAGTATTTGATCATGTCCAAGGCCCTATTGTTTAGCAAGTAAATAATATATATAAACAATTGTTTTAAACAAACACAGCTTTACATAAGTCAACAAAGCGACCCAGACGGGTAGACTAGGGTTACCAGTTCTTACAAACTGAACGGTAATTAATATTGATTTTCACGTCATGTCTATATCTATAGAAATGGAAGTTTTGGACTCTTTGATATGTCCCTTAGTCACGTCTTACTTATTAACGCTAAAATGCATTCGTGTAAATTCATTTACTGATTTTTTTATATTACAGAATTAGCCAATTGGTTGTTTTACAGCATTCTCAAGACCATGTAATTTTGTAAAGTTTCAGTTTTTTTTTAAAAAAAACAAGAGTTTTCAGGGAGTATCGTCGATTAATAACATTGTAATGTTATTCACGTAAACATGAAGTTTCACCAAAGGTCCAAACTTAAAATGTGTACAGACAATACAACAATTGATATTCACTTAATACTTTTTGCTTTTTTCAATGTTTGAATCTGTGTTTGAAGATTCAAAGGCTTTATTGAACATAGTGGAGATTAAGTATTTTTTTTACAAACATTGTTGAATCGTTATTATTTATTATTTTAATTTTATTCGACATTAAATCTAAAAGAATAAGTAATTTATGAATTAATGTTTTTATATATTTAATATGTGAGTATCTTCATGTCCATATCCCCGAAGAGGTAGGCATAGGCACAATCAGGGCACCCACGACTAGACGAAGATACTAAGTCCTACAATGTGATAGGTGGCAAGCCTATCGCCAAACAGGCACATATCCTATCTCAAGCAACATTTTTTTATTAGAAAATTGGAAAAACCTAATTTTCTTTTCGTTGCCCGACCCGGGATTTGAACCCGGGACCTCATGCAGTCAAGTCCAACAACAGAACCGCTAGACCACAAAGACGATTTACAGTTTTAATTGGTATTTATTTATTTTAGATTAATTTCAAGAGAATTCAGAAGGCAAATCAGAATAATTTGAATTTGACTAACTAAAACAGTCACAGAATTGGCAACCTGTGTTTCTTATTTTTGTTAGCGGTATCCGTGTTCTTTTATTAGTTATCTATCATTTTCCATATTTTTTAAATGAATTGGTAACCCTACTTGTCTAATACAACGCCATGTAAATACAAGTAAAGCCGTTTACAGTGAACGTTGGCCGATGTTGATACTCATCGTATATTCTGTGCTCATTATCAGCATTCGAAACCAGTGAATCTAAATTACGACTTTTACAATGCTATTCTATCTCACTGTTCCAGCCGGAACAACTATTGGAGACTGTCAATGCATACCTGGTTTACGGATGAATACAGTAGATAATTATTGGTATATAGGACTCCTACTAAAGTATACGGCTTTGCCCGCGTTTTCTCAGGAACCCGTTATGTAATTGGAGTTAAAAGTTGGTTATGTAGGTAAGTATATGTTTTATTTGTTCAACAGCTTGTGAGTCATATGTAGCAAAAGTAAAACGCCTTTACCTGTCGGTTATAGAAGTGTAGACAAGTATCAATCTCACTCAAAGAGGTTTATGCCTGAATAAAGGCTCATAGTAATAGAGGTTTTATGTTTCCCACATAAAGAGTAATGCATTCAAAATACCTGGTAAATACTCTCATTAATAGAGTTTTCTCTCTTACTCAGTTTTAACTGTATTTTTTTTATTTTCAAAAATTTATTTATTTATTTATTGCAAGTTTTATAGTATTATTAACTTTCGTAGTGATTTTGTAAACATTGCTATTTGTATACTTCTTACTTACTGTGATAGATCGCTGAAAAAAATTAAAAATATATTAAACTTACATAACTAACGTAAATCATTATTTTTTAATACAACTGTTACATTCTTATAAAAAAGTCAAAGTTTGGTAGAAAGTAGAATCTTAATCATAATATTTTTATCAATTGTATTAAACCTACTTAAATGTATGTAAATCGGCTTTTATAATACTACAATAATATAATATTAAATAATTTAGTTATCAAAAGTAAAAAAAATCCTTTAAATTTATTTATTTTTTCTAAACGTAAACAAAATCTCGGACAAAAGCTCGTAACACAACTTATTATTATTATATATATATTATATATATTATATTTCTAATCTAATGCCTCACAATTTCCAAAAATTGACCCACAGACTGAAAAAATATTCTCATGCGTCCTCACTGGCTATGATTGGGAATTAGTTGTCACCAGTGGTGAAATTTAGGATTTCATTTTTCTATTCGTCACCACTGGCGTGCCACTGGCGATACGTGGGATTTTTTTCTCGTTTGTCCCCAGTGGTGACGGAGTCAGTGGAAAAAGTCGGGAATATTCGAATTAAAGTCACCAAAGTTATAAATTATGCTTTGCTAAAGTTGGGATCGGAAATTTCTGATCTTTCTGGCCATCCTATAGGTACTAATATTCAGAACACTACAATGACACAGTCTGATATTACAACAATAGTAAAGGAGTAGGCAAAGGTAACAATTTTCGTCCATCGGTGTGGAACTCTACAATTCAAACCATATTAATTGCTTGCGCTAGTTGAGCAAGCATATACATAGTAAAAGTTACAGGTATAGATTAAAGCAATAGGTTTATCTGTTCTAGTCAATTAAAAGACAAGCAGATCAAGGTAACACGTCATGTATGTTGTAGCACTACAATTTCTCTAAACTACTGAGAGTTACACTTTGGATAATATTGTTTTATTAGTAAACATTTATAAAAATCGTTGCGTTGCGTCGACAACTAATCCTATTATAACAAATCTGCACCATATGGCATAATTCGGTCTGATTACGTTAGGATAGGAATCATCCTACATCAAATAAATTTAAATTATATAGAAAATTAATAAGTATTATTAAAATTTCAATTTCACCTACCTCGGCCATTTTGCCGTTTCAAGTCATTATTTCCATTATAAATCAAAGATTTACAAAATAGCCACCAAATAAATGTTAGTAATTTTTATTACGAGGTCAATAGGAGAATAATAAACATAACTTAATATGTTAACAACCGTCGAATTAAAGCAACATTTATCGTGAAGTAACACGGGCGTCGCATCAAGAGCGGCGGTTTAGCGCATTAACGTCAAATTGATATATATTATTCATTATTGCTCGGGATGTAACGGGTAGTGTACACTCTCGCTTAATTACAACGCCGCGGGATTAACAATTTTGTAATTAAACATGGCGGGAATGTAAGCGGGCTGTCAATCTACTTTTCTAGTTAAAAATGAAGCTAAATTATTATTTTTACATTTTTTTCTTATACATTACTTTATTTAAATTACAAACGTTTGTTTTCATTTTTGAGTTCAAACATTACTAGATTTTACTATTCATATAAATAATATTTTTTGCGATGAATTAAAAGAAGCCATCAAGTAATTGCACAACGCTCTATCAGTTTTTAAATTTCTGATATGTAGAATTGCAAGCTATTGGCTAACTAAAAATGTAGCCTCCTCAAGGTTTGATTCAGTTGCACGCGCTTTTATGAATTATTGCCTTACTTATAAAAACTGTTAACAACGATTTTAGCATTCTTATTACATGGGACATAACGGATAGTGTACACACTCAGTAATTACCTACAATATGGCGGGATAATAACGTTGTAGTTAAACATAGCACTTGTGTACAAGCGGGTTGTCAACCTACTTTTCGAGATGAAAACGTGGATAGAGAGTAATGCTTTAACTAATTATCATTTCACTTAATGAATAATTCAAAATATATTCAAATTCAAATTATAAATTTGAAACTTATAATAAGTAAATCTAAAAATACATCCAGTATTTTATTTCAAATAGATGGAAAGTTATTGCTATTACCGAATGAACTTGAAAATGATATAGTTTTTTTTGCAGATAAAAAAAATATAATTTTTTTAGCTTATTAACGTCTATACCTTTTTTTAAAGTTTTAGATATTTATCTTCACGCTCATATTCCCGAAGAGGTAAGTAGAGGTATAACCAGGACATCCACAATTAGACGAAAACGCTAAGTCCCATAATGTGATAGGTAGGAAGGCTATCAAAAACTTACTAAGTCGGAAAATTTAAAAAACTTTAAAATAATAAAAAATTAAGTATCCCAAAATCTTAACATCTGTATCGCTGAAGGGGTAGACAGATGTATAATCAGGGTATACATGAATATTAATACAAAAAATTTATGAA
>NJDC01001196.1:792500-809774 GCA_002245475.1 Calephelis virginiensis
CTGTTAACAACGATTTTAGCATTCTTATTACATGGGACATAACGGATAGTGTACAAACTCAGTAATTACCTACAATGTGGCGGGATAATAACGTTGTAGTTAAACATAGCACTTGTATACAAGCGGGTTGTCAACCTACTTTTCGAGATGAAAACGTGGATAGAGAGTAATGCTTAAACTAATTGTCATTTCACTTAATGAATAATTCAAAATATATTCAAGTTCAAATTATAAATTTGAAACTTATTATAGGAAAATCTAAAAATACATCCAGTATTTTATTTTAAATTGATGGAAAGCTATTGCTATTACCGAATGAACTTGAAAATGACAAAGATTTTTTGCAGATAAAAAAAAAAAAAATTTTTTTAGGCAATTAACGTCTATACCTTTTTTTAAAGCTTTAGATATTTATCTTCACGCTCATATTCCCGAAGAGGTAAGTAGAGGTATAACCAGTACATCCACAATTAGACAAAAACGCTAAGTCCCATAATGTGATAGGCGGGAAGGCTATCAAAAACTTACCAAGTCGGAAAATTTAAAAAACTTTAAAAAATAAAAAAAATTAAGTATCCCAAAATCTTAACATCCGTATCCCTGAAGGGGTAGACAGATGTATAATCAGGGTATCCATGAAAACTAATACAAAAAAAATATGAAGAAATATTCAATAGCGAATATCAAGATATTAGATAATAATATATATTATATGCATATAGGTTTAAATTATACACTCTCAATAAATTACAACGCAGCGGGATTAATAAGTTTGTAATTAAACATGGCATGGAGGGTAAGCGGTCCGTCAATCTACTGTAGATAAAACGAACCTGGATTTTCAATTCACTTCAAACCCACAACGAAACACTAAATATACCTGTAACATAGTAGTTACTGGCGATTTTGCTAACATCATTTTGCCCCGCTAGGGATCCGCCGTCTTGACTGTTAGGTTCCGATCCGAAGAGTAGGGTAGCCGGTAGACTTGAACAATAATCCTAACATCCCGGTCACGGGATTAGTACGCCTTTATATTATGCATGGTTTGTTATTTTCTCAAATAAAAAAAAGACGGGTTGCACTCTGGGAGTGCCGGCAGAAGTGAAAACTTGAATATTAACGTTGTGCGTTTTTGATATTTTGGAATGGATAGGGAATAATTATTGCACGAATTGCTTTAATTAGCAGTATGAAAGTACTATCATTTACGTATAAATATTATTTTTATATCAATACCCTGCGTTTGGCTTGACAAAAACTCGCCAAAGTAAGACCACGTGACGGCTAGGAGCATCGTCATATTATCTGTACATCGAACATTGCTCGTCTACACGTTATACGTATCTGCTAACTATGAAAATAAAATAGTAGGTAATTGCGGCATATTATCCATTGCGCATTCTATACTCTTCGGAAATATCTAAGCAACACAAAAACAGCAATGAATCTACGTTTTATTCTATATCCCAAGCCGTTTTATTCGCGCATGCGCAGTACGCTGTCTTACGTTCTGACGATCTGACGCGACTTTAGAAGTTTTTACCTATTCCAAAATAAGTGCGCAACGCCACTAAAGAAGTTTTCACTTAAAAAAAAAGATTTCTTCAGGAATCGTGACAATTAGCACTAGATATTCGCAAGGGAATTAGCGTGAAGATATTTGAACAAATTTAAACACAGATTATATACATGTCTTCACACTAAATTTATAAGGTATGTATAAACTTACACATATTTTAGTCATTTATGGTATTTCAAAACTAATAGATTACGGACTAACTATCGGATTTTGGATCTTGAATTAATTTTACAAGAACATAATTGTTTATTTAGCTGTGAAAGCACAACAGATATATTCATTTACATATTATATTAGTACATACATACAAGAACATGATATCAGTTAATTCGGGAAAAAGTTTTAGAATTAATTAGAAGCGATAACATGGTGGTATATTGACGATTGGTTCCAAAACAATTTTGTGCCAACGTTGTAGCACTACGTAGTATAAAACAAAATCGCTTCTTCCGTCCCTATGTCCCTTTGTATGCTTAAATATTTTAAACTACACAACTGATTTTGATGCGGTTTTTTTAATAGATAAATTGATTGAAGAGGAAGGTTTACATGTATATTTCATAGCCGTGCAAAGCCGGGGTAAGTCCAGTCACATGTACACACAGTTACACATTTTATTTTCTTTAAGAATAATATCACCAATAACAAAAATCGTTGCCAATATACTGAATCTGTTTTGTTTTAATGTTGGCATGGATATTGCTGAACTAGGGGTCAAATAAAAGGATTTTTTTTTATTAATAATCGAGAGTTTCTGACAGGGAGCGAATAGACTTAAAAACAAGGGGAAAAGGTGGATTTTCATACTTACCTTTTTAAAATTTAAAAGTTTGTCAAATTTGCAGGCTTTTTTCTGTGTGTCTCCTGTGTTTCTCTGTATTTGGTGTGAAAGAAATTCACATGATAGTGAAATATGAGATAAAGTTGTATATCTAAAGTACATGATAAAATAAATAAATATATTTTTAAATATATATAAATTACGTGTCACGTTGTTTGTCCGCGATGGACTTCTAAACTACTTAACCGATTTCAATCAAATTTGCACACCATGTGCAGTTTGTTCCAATTTCAAAGATAGGATAGCTTACATCTTAATTTATGATAAAAAAAATACCATCCAAGCGAAGCCGGATTAGGCAGCTAGTATTTTAATACTTTTGAAACATTTTTTACAAAAAAAGGTCAAACGTTTGCTTGACCTCAAAACCACTTCAAAATGACGAAATTCAGAAACATCAGCAGATAAGTCATAACAATGATAAGGACGAACTGTGAAAGAAATCTACTACTCACATTTCCACGGTGCTAGTGATGTAAAACAATACTGTTATGTACTGCTTGCTAGCTAAGCTACTAAAGAGGAGCCTAAAATCAATGTGAGTAAGCTTTGATTTAATTAACGATTGGACACTTTTCAGTCTTTATAGAACAGACTGACATGAAATATGCTTCTGCGAAGTATTATTATACAACAAAAAAAAGGTACGTGCTAACGAACTCAAAACGTTTATGTTGCCTTTTAATTTGTGTGTGACATCACAAGATACTTAAACATGGTCATCTTCGTTTCAAGTCTTTAGGCAGGAAGATAAGGCTTTTTTAAATATTTTTTTTGCAGTTTATTAATTATATATCCAGTACAAGTTCCGTTTACCTTTGATCTACAATATTGAAAAAAAATCATATTTTATCGTTACAATTATAAATTTAGGAGGTACCTAAATTTATGGTTAATACAGTCAAATAGCCAAATCGATATTTTTCACTTGCATTTTCTGGAATTATGTCATGACACGGGGTGCGTGTTGGATTCAAAAGTTAGAAACACGAAACGTAAACGTCAATTATTGTTTTGATAACAAAGGGAATTTATATTCTCTTTAGTGTCATTATTTGGGTGTTTAATATTAATTCACGGAATTCTTAATCATCATCCTCAGCATTTAATTCAGGCTGTTTCTCGCGTTCCAGCGAACGCTTCCAGCGTTTACTACTTCTCCTTAACTTATTATTTAAATATGCCTTATTACTATATAATTGGCATGAATGATAATTTTAATTTGATTCAAAATATCTGCGTCGATGGAACATAGACACTAAAAATTTATAATATTATTTTTTCTTGGATTCTTTTCAATGAACAGACATTTTTGCTTCACAAATTAATAATATTTATTGGGAGATGTACATTTTCTTCGTGTAGGTCGGTGACACCCATGAGGTGCAATTTGCATATTTACCCCGAGGACTATTCATATAACTGTTAAGAGGCGATTGTTATCACTAGTGCCGTGAATACTGGCTAGATAGTAGTACAATGCAGTTATTTGTATGCGATACGCAATCAAATCATACATGCAAACAAGGTAATAGGTAAGACTTTAAAAAAAAAATATTTCAGGGACATAATAACATTTCAGAAATACCTTAAACTCACTGGATTGTGAAAGTTTACTGGCTTCCGCCTGCGGCTTTGTTCACATTCTGAAGTTATAAAAAATCTTTATATTGAAGTCCATGTAGTACTTTGAAGTTACATCTGAATCAGTCCATTAGTATTTTCGTTAAAGATTAAAAAAAAATGTGTGCGTATACTAGCGTACACTCGAAAGAAGTGAAACTTCTTTATGACGTTATTATTAAAAAAATAATTTACTATATTATGCAACTTTACAGAAATTGGTTCAATAAAGTTAAATACGATAAAGTTTTTGCCAATCCCTACTCCGCTGGAGAAAGTATACTTCGAATCACGCGTGGTAGGGATAAGAAAAAGATGGCGCGTAACGGAAAAATGTGACGCGTAACGAAAAAATGTTACACTAAATTTTTTTCCAACCCCGATAAAGAAGTTTCACTTCAAAACATACATCCTTATATCCTAACTAGCTTTCGCATTTACACGTTACGTAGCAATCTTCCATTTCCTTTACAAAAAAAATGAATTCTCAGAGTTACTTTAGGACAAAAATCCTTTTTTCTAAAAAGTTGAAGTTTTAGTTCTTACATGTAATGAAAACTAGCTGTTTTATTAAATTTTATGAACCTAGTATTTATTAGTAAGTCAACTTTTTTTTAGGTTATTACATTTTTGCCAAATTTTTGTACAGTTTATCAGCAGTACAGTTCTCGTTACCATTTAAAAATTCTAGAAAGAATTTTATTAGGTTTTGTATAAATTCATAGACGCAAAAGCCCTCAAATGTAGTCTTGGGATCGGAAAACCACTGTGTTCAAGTACAACCTTATCAGTATCATTCCTTCAGTGCTAATTATACGAAAACGAGATTGTCCAAATTTTGGGCTATGGGCTTTTATGGCTTTTATGTGTATAAAAACTCAGTTTTTTTATGTTACCCTATCGATTTCGTTGTCACGCATCATTTAACACTACACTCTATAATCTCCTCAAATCTCCGTGAGTAGCAAAAACTGTAAACCAAAAATAATTCCCCGTGTTGGTCCGGGCTCCTTTGCAAAATAGACCATCTGCCTTCCTGCAAGGCAGCTCGTAAAAGGTGACCAAAGGCTTACTGTCACTTACACCGTGACATCTTACTAGGTGACAGAGTTTCGCAGCAACTCTCCCAGATCCCACCGCCTTGTCTATTCGTGCCGCCATAAAGGCAGTGCTTGCCGTTGACTTTTAGATTTTGGAGTATCATCACCGTTACTGTCTCTAGGCTGCGTGAATTTCTTACCATAAGAAATCCTTCTACTAGATTGCCTTTAAATATCATAAAAAATAGTACAAAACACATGTTTTTGGAGGTATCAAAGGTAACCTATGGTACTTAAATAAGAGTTAAGCCGCGAGTAAAATCTACTATGTTATAATTGAAGTAACATATTGATGTAGGTTAGTGTGATATCAGCTTAAAACTTAGTCATTTTGCCATCCATTATATATTCCATATTGCATTGTACAAACACCGTTTTAAATTACAATGTAACGAATGATGTTTGTACTCATACGAGTTATATAAATTGGATGTTTGTATTAAATGTTGTGTAAATTTGTACTCATACGATATAGCGGGAAAAGCCATTTGCTGGAGCTTACTGTAATTAAACGGGGGCATATCATATAAATGACAAACTATCTATTTATTTTTTATGTCAGGCAATCGAATTCCTGAATTCATACAGCAATTTTAGGAATCTATAGCCAAAGGTCAAAAACTAAGTCCTATTAGGTTCGCCTTGTCTGTCTATCCGTCCGTATGTCGATGCCATTTCTTTTCGAAGCTATAAGAAGTAAACTGTTGAAACTTGATAGGTAGAAGTATTCTGTAAACCGCTTTAAGATTTTCACTCAAAATTAAAAAAAAATAACAATAAATTGTGGGGGTTCAAATTAATAAACGTGGGGTATCTATGGATAGGTCTAAAACCTCAATATAATAATAATTATTGTATTGAGGTTTTTAATTTTCTTAAACTGCATAGTTTGCAAAGAAAAAAATATTGCTCGGAGTTGGATATGTGTCCGGTTGGCGATAGGCTTGCCACCTATCACATTGTGGGGCTTAGTGTCTTCGGCTAGTCGTGGGTGCCCAGGTTGTGCAACTGCTAGATTAATACCCTAAAAATTCATATTTTAATAAAAAAAATGTTCATGCAATGTTTAATCCCTGCAAATATTATGAAGTAGAAACTGTGAAAGATTTTATTTCTGTTCCATTACCACCAGAAAAGGACTAAACTGATTTAAATTTTCCCCGTGTTGGTCCGGGCTCCATTGTAGAATAGACCATCTGCCTTCCTGTGCCAGGCAGTTCGTAAAAGGCGAGCATAGGCTCACCATCACTAGCACCTTGACATCTGACTAGATGTTTGAGTTTCCCAACGACTCACCCGGATTGGTACCACCGCCTTACCTATTTCTGCCGCCATTACGTCATGACGTTTTCCAGTTCGGAGGGTAAGGTAGCTGGTAAGCTTAATTTTGCTCCAGGCCTACCAAACCTTCGTCAGGTTGGCAAC
The DNA here is from genome assembly GCA_002245475.1 of Calephelis virginiensis. Taxonomy (NCBI): domain Eukaryota; kingdom Metazoa; phylum Arthropoda; class Insecta; order Lepidoptera; family Riodinidae; genus Calephelis; species Calephelis virginiensis. The sequence goes on from NJDC01001196.1 coordinate 799,072, forward strand.
GCACCATTACCACCTTTGGTGTCTAGAGGCGGCGGGAATTTCTTACCACCAGGAAATCCGTCTGCTTATGTGCCTTCCAATACCATAAAAAAAATAGAAATATGAACAGGAAACGGAACCTTAGCAAAGGATAAAGGTTACACTTGATGCCGTTATCTCAGTGGGCTTCTGAAAAGATCCTAATAGCTTAAATGTGCGAGCTTAATTAATTTGTGTTAAATAATTAATTCTTATAAAATCTTATTTTGTAAATTTCTAATAAAAATTTATGTCTATTATTGAAAGTTACTTAAACGAAAAAGTAGAAATGTATGCTAAAGAAATGATACACAAAGTAATAGAAATGTCTAAGCTTGTACATAATAAAATGACAATTATAAAATTTGTCGTAATGTTTATTTAATCGCGAACAATGTAGTGTTCATTCATTACTTCATTCATTATAACTACCACACTTCTAGTAAAATAAGTACAATAAGCTACAAGAATTCGTCACAATTATCTGCTATAATTATATAACGTTAATGTTACTTAATATTTCCTCGTTAAAGTAACAAGTTCGCAGGAGCGGTGTAAAGTTATTTTTTCCACGAGTTTCCACCCGCGAGTATATTTACCCGAAGTGGTCCACCGAATTATTTAAACTTAAAACTGTAGCAAAGTTTAAGCGCTAATAACTCCACCGGACTAAACTTCCACTTACTTTATCAAACTTTAAAGAGGAAACATTCAATTTGCATATTTATTTTGGTTTCGTTTTGTTAAGGGTTTTTATTAAAGTCTAAAATCTGAAACTAAAAACATTATGTAGAATTTAAATAGCTCTCTCATCAATCTGATGTTTTTATAATTACCCATCATTATAGTGGAGGAAAGCATTACCCGTCCCAATCCGGAAGTGAGTTTGTTTCATATATAAAAAAAAGCAAACAAGTGCAAGGATTTCCTAATACCAATAAATGCAAGTGGTCTATAAACACCAAAAATATTAAAAGATTGCTGGTAACTTAACATAAGCCTCCCTCCAAACAGGACTAGGAAAATGGACACCACTGATTTAATAACGACTGGTATAATAAGTGAAACGTTGATATTAATGTGGATTAGACTCTACTATCTACTTTAAATACCTATGCCGTCGAAATTATCACTTTTTATATAATAAGTCTGCGAATAATCAGACTGGTTTCCTGACGATTGGAAATGGTAGTGGTTTTTTGATACCACAAAAGTTATAGGTGCGTCGTCGTAACCGGAATGATGAGGTTATTGTGGAAGTCTTGCAGTTTCCCTTCTCTCCGAACTGGATCATGTTACTACCATTACGGTATCAGAAATAAGTAAAGTTTTCTATCCTTACCCGGTCAAGTAACTGCACAGAATGTCACATTTAGTAGAAAAGTACAGTAATTATATAAAAATCCCAATAATTACATGAAAAATCTTTCCATAAGTATATACATCTAATATTTCGACACTATCGAGATTTCATCGCAAAAATAAAAGCCATGTTTCAACGTTCCATTTCAAATAACGTGTAAAAGACAAAATAAATGTGATTTTCGTTGAAAGAACAAATTGTTTCGTTCCGTTATTACAGTCTAACCACAATTACGTGTAATTGAAAATGGAGTAGTTGTTATCGTGCTCGTCACGTCACGTGCTATGTACACACACATACAGCACTAGTTTCTAGATTTTATTTTAGTTTTTAGATTGTTATGGTATTTATATGTAGTTGTCACTGAAATCGTTAAATTAGCTACACTAACAAGAGCTATATTTAAAAGTTTCCGTACTTCTAGTTCTACGTCAGTAAGGTCCAAACGTTTGTTACTTTCTTATCAGAGTGCGTATTCATTTATCCGAAGATATTTTAGCTTTTATTTAACTGCTTTTGATCAAACGTGGATCACATCTTAATGGAAAACCTACCATTTGATTAATAATTAATGAAAATTAATATTTTCATTGTGAAATCGGTAATGAAAAGTAGACATAAAATGTTTCTATAGAACTGAACAGAATATTTTATTTCACTTTAGACCACACACTAGGTACTTGTAACGCATATATATAGTTTTCTTAATTATAAAACTGGTTAAGTACGAGGCTTCTAACTGATTCGAATTGTTGTCGTACTGTTTAAATTTACAGCATAATGTATTCTACTAAACAAAAGTGCGTGCCTAAATTAAAAAGTATATTCAGTAAGCTATATATTTATAAGATCTTATTCTTCTGAATAAAAGATTGAGTATAATTGTATAAGCCTAGTTATAATTGAGCAGAAGGCCTCCAGTTCCCCTTACCGTGTCTGCTCGAGCTCTCCTCGCCGCTAGAGAGTGCGATGAGTGCTGCATTTAGCGAATGCTCATCACGGCTTCTAGACACGGGTGCAAATCATAGACGTGAGAGAGTAATCCGTACACATCTTCATGCTTGAAGCTTGGGCGTTAATGACTGTTTGCTTTGCACGGACTTTCTTTAAACGAACTGCAATAATCAAAATTGAATTAAACGAGCTTTGTAGTGGGGATTTTTAAGAGCAGGGTTAATGGACTATTAATAACCGGCATCATATCCGCAACTAACTTTGTTATCCATGGTAGCGGATTCTATTTTCAATTAGGACGCAAATATGTCAGAGTTTTTACTAAAATATGACTATTTTTAAAAACATTTATATTTTTACTACAGGTTTATTTATGAGTTTGTCTAGGATTTTTGTGGTAAAGACATATTTAATTACAATTTTAAATGTGTTAGCTTTACTATATCAAATTATATAAAATTGAGTTTAATTGTATAAAAGCAAGAAATTAACAAGAAGGCCCCAGTACCCTGCGCCGTGTCTTTTCGAGCTTTCCTCGTAGCTGGAGAGTGCTATGAGTGCTGCATTTAACGAATGCTCATCACGGCTTCTAGAGACAGGTGCAACTCTCAAATGAGAGAGGGTAGTGGTACATTTTGTGAAAGGAGCTTTATTCACCATGTTACATTTATTTAGAATTCTATCTTAGATACAGTAGTTTTGAGAGTATCGAGAGAAAAGTTTGATCAAGTTTTTTAATGAATTTCGTAAACACCTTAAGCAATTATTATTTTTTGGGGGTATTTTATATATTTTTGCAATTGAGGTGGCGAAGTGAAGTAATAATGAAATATATTTGATTTTATGTGCTTTCTCAATGAATTGAAGAAAAGCCTTTATTTTACTAATTACTTTTAGGTTTACTTTGGCTATTGTACTTTGATTAGGTAAGGATGCCTACAGTTTACTTAATTGATATGATAAATTAAAACCGCATTCAACAATTTTGAATAATTTAAGCACGATTTTTAAATGGAAATAGAAAATTTTACAAAATGGCACATTTGTAAATAATTAGTGTTGTTGAAACGGTTGGCCAGAATTATAGAGCAAATAATTACAAAACCCGCCTAAGAAAGGAACAAGTCATTATAAATACTGATAATCTGAAAATTAAAATTTTCAACTTCCGACAAAACCTATATGTAACGTAGTCAATAATAATTTAGATTACGTCAGCTTTCAAATAAAAACATCCGCATCGAAATCGGTCAAACCGTTCAAAAGGTCATGCCACAGACATCCAATCCTTTAGGGTTAAATAAAATCCTCTAATTTTCCGTCGGGGGTTGAAACAACGCATAACAATTATTTGGGAGCTACGATGCAACAAACACACATAAACACTTTTATGAAATGCTTAAAAAGAACTGCAAAGAGTACGTAACACACCTAATACTGCAACTTTTAAACTATGCTCTATCAGCCACTTCACCTTATTTTCAAGAGGGTCATGTCTTCAATTCATCGTCATTAGAAACTATGAATTGATCTAGTTAAAGCTAATAGAATGAGACCAAACTCGATGGTTTGACTAGTAGAAATTCCAGGGTTACATCTCATATTTGATCCATTAGCCACCTCCCAATTCAATCAACCAGGTCCTTATCACCAAGTCCTCTTTATAAAAAAAATATGAATAGATCTAGTTGAGGCGAATCGAATGAGTCCAAACTCGATGGGTTTACCAGCAGCTACATTCCAGGGTTAAGTCTCATATCTGCAATCTCCGTCATCAGAGCAGCTCCGTTGTACCAGTACCCCAACGACAACACACAAGTCTGTAAAATTATTGGGAACGGTTGGAAATATATATGAAACGAAATAACTAAGGAATGGCCTGCTTAGAAATAGTCTGGCCTTAGAATCAGCGATAAAATCAGAACAATCGAAATTAGCAAAACGACCAAAGTAGTGGATTTATTATTGTTATTCACATAACACGTTGTTAAGAGCAGAAGTGGAGTCGAGTGGTCACAAATTGGTTGCTTAGAGATGTAAAAAGGAGTACAGGTAGATAACACTTCAGATAAGAAGGTGAAACCAAATTAACAACAGGTTCTTGCTGGCGAAGAGCCACTAAAGACTGAATCTAATGGAGAGAGTTAGGAGAGGCCTTTGCTAAGAGGCAAACTATATTAAGAGTTATTTTGTAAATATTAGTTAAAAATATTTTCGTGGTTTTAGTTCTTAAATTTATTGAGAATAAATTACTTTTTATTTCTCAATATTATTGAGTGTTTTGTTTTATTGGAAAATTTATATTTATATTTTCCACGGTTTATTTCATGTTATTTACCACTATCATTCCGGTTTTAAGGCTAAGATAGTTAGTAAAGTAACGCACGCAGTCAATGTGTACTTCGCATCTTGCCATCACAACGTATATGAGTTGTCTTAAACCAACTTTGATGAAGCGTGAGATGTTTTTAACTTAATATGTTTGGGTTCTGAAAAAGAATGCAGACTAGAACAACATAAAATTAATTGTAATGACCTAATTTTATTGTTTCCATATGTTACATTTTTTACACAAAATAAGTTGCAAATAACAAGTAATAAATAATATTAAGCAAACATTCTCAAAAACAACTGCGCAACAAACTTTTACCCTATTCTCTACTTATTTTGCATAAAGAGATTCAACATTTCCCGCTGACTATCCACAACAAGCGAAGGGGTTTAATTGTTTTTCAACAAAGATGCAAGGAAAATGTGGTTTGAATGGATAGCTCAGTGCAATTATCTGACACATTACAACTATGAAAAATAGCAGAAATTAAACTAAAATTAAGTAATTATCCAACAGGATAATATCTAACAAGATAGGACAAAAAAGACTACGTAAAAAGATCAAATAATTGTTATTAACGCATTTGCTTAAATCCGTAAGGTCCGGTTTAACCGATTAAAAAAAAGTAGACATGGTATGCTTGACTCCTAAATTTTTCAATCGGTTTCTGAACGAAACTTTTTTCATTCGAAGGAGTTCACTTCCGAGGTGGTCCCATTGCCACTCTGTCTGGATCTGTTAATTATAGGATCTTTCAAAAATCGAAGAAAATACTTTTTTGTATATATAGATGATTTTACTAGATCAAAGTCAGTTTCTCCAGTTTTACGGTACCAAAACTATGCATCGTAATCGCCTCAATACACCAATAATAACATAGTTATTTGTTTCGCTTCTATGATCTAGCGGTCCGGCGTTGGACTTGACTTCTTGACATCCCAGGCTCAATCCCCGGGTCAGGCAGCAAAAGATACCAAAAGTGTAGTTTCTAATAAAAAAAAAACGTCGCCCAGGACTGGATATGTGCCCGGTTGGCGATTGGTTTGCCACCTATTACATTGTATGACTTAGTGTCTTCGGGTAGTTGTGGGTGTCCTGCTTGTGCCTCTGAAGAGATGGGCGTGACTATTTTTTTTAAATTTTGTGACTATAATTGACGATTTTCAAAAGTTACATGTTTTTGTCATTCATTACCTTTATTACCTTCTATACATGTTTTATTACATTAAAAGTGTCTAATAAATTAATACGAATAATTATGTAGCATAAAAACACACAAGCTGCGCTAATACGTTCTTACCTGGGATAGCATTTTAAGATTTTTGGGTAACTGAGTTTGCAAATATTTATTCAATAATAATATTGCGTGGTCACTTCCAGCGGCCCGCTGAACTATCTTAAACGCGCGCACTCCACTCACTTAGGAGGCATGCTAAGTATAAAGACTAATTTTTAATTGGACACTCCAATTCAAAACTAAAGGGTGTCAAGAAATTCAAGGAAATACCTTTGTAAGAATGAGAGGTAGATGTTTTGAATAATAAAATATTAGTTTACAAATCAGAAAACAAGATGTTGACTGCTACATATAACCTTACAATTACTTTTGATTCCCTTTATATTCAAATTATTTTTTTAATTCAGGGATACATATTTTGTTAGCTGCTTGTTTGGAAATGGGTAGAATATTGCTAGTCTATAAAATTAACTAGCTTTGGTAGTATATAAAATTGCTAGTCTATAAAACGCCCATGAAGATGCTTTGGAAATGGGTACAATGTTGCTAATCTATAAAACTAACTAACTTATGTTATCAGAATTTAAAAAAAACCCTGCTTTTTGTGCCACCATTACATTATTGCTTTTAATGGATTGTTGTGTTTTTATTTTAATGGAGAGGTGGCCAATAAACTTTAGGTGTAAGCATAACATCCGCTTGTTGAACATTTGTCACAACAGATGACATGATTTTCGAAAGTTTGTTAGAAAATTTGCTTGAATGTGTATTTTTTCCCTAATGAATAACGGCTGAGTGGCAAAAATGATGCACGCGAGTAGTCTGAGGCCCGTAGAAAGACGGGTTATTTTTAAACTGCGTACTCAACGCGTTTCTGCGGGAGGACTAAATAAATAAACAAGCGAAGCCGCGGTAAACAGCTTATAACTTACTAATAACATGTTAAATGTTTTTGTTTTCCAGAAAATTCTATACAAAATGTCTATTTTTACGTTACCATACAAACCTTTATCGTTCGCAAACTGGCGTATTGCCAGGCCTGCTTATTTTCTTTCATGTATTCTGCTTAGAGAGCTTAATCATCTGATTTAATAAAGTTTGTCGAATATCCCACGGGATTTCGGAGTTTACCTTGTAACAAAAATACATCCAATTTTTTTTGTTTTATTTACGACCGACCTTGATTTTAAGGAACATTATTTACGATGTTATTGTTTCATGGAGATTTTTCTTTTGTTTTAGCAAATCATAATATATTACATTTACTATGTTTGAAAATCCAAGGCTAAGAAACCAGAGGCAATGATATTAATCTGTTATAAGGGTTGAAAATAGATGCTACAGAGTTTACACCAAACACGGAAAAAAACAAGCAGACTCATGTCCAGACAGTAAGATTTTTTTTTTATGTAAGGAACTCCAACAAGCATTTTAATTTACATTACAATCTTGCTTATAGACTAATGAATAATTTTGATTTCACTTAATTTACTTAGTTACTGTTTCTAAGTATAAGTTCATTAACTTTTACATAATATACATAAAAAAAAATAAAAAAAAACATAAGTCACTTCTGAATTGTGAACTAATTGCTATCACTTCATTTTGGCACTAGATGTAAAAGTTCATACGTCTGTGTCTTTTTAGCCTTCTCACTGTGTTTGTAGTAAATATGTGTATAGTAATGAAACACATGACACCAAATACGTTAATGATGCTGAGGATTGGTTTGCCAAACCTTTTGCGAAATTCAGTTTTCGGATATTCAGCTCTTCGCGCCAGAACCCTACCAAGGCATTCTATTTCTGTGTTGGTTCGGGCTCCATTGCAGAATAGATCTTTCTGTCTGGATGCTCGTTAAAGGCGAACATAGGCTTATCATCTTTAGCACCAAAACATCTCGCTAGGTGATCACTCATCCGAATTGTTACCAACACCTTATCTATTCCTGCCGCCATAATCTCAGTTGACGTGGACCGGTTCACAAAATAAGGTCGGCTACCTTATTTACTTACTTTTGCTCCAGACCTGACGTTCTAGCCTGGGGTTGGCAACGCACCATACGACTTTTGGTGTTTTTAGTCGGCGTGAATTCCTTACTATCAGTTAATTCGTCGGGTTGTCCTTCTTCTAATATCATTAAAAAAATCTTATGATAACAGAAAACAGTAACTCAGTGGTAATCAATCAACCCAACGGAGACGAAAATAACGTGTTTTCTTTTCATTCCAGCCATTAAACAATATGTATAACTAGTATACTAGTTGCTTAAATAGGTACTTATAATCTAGCTATGATAATGCTACTGTTACCAAAACGTAAGTACTTGCCATTGTCGTGTTTTGGTTTTAGATGGTGTACTAGCCAACAAACTTAGTTGTCCCCAGTTGACTTGACGTTACAAAGAAAAACTGGATTTAATGCGTCTTCCATCAGAATTGTAAATTGTGGCTTACTTTGTCTCTTTCATTAAACATCATTACAATATTTGATTGAAGTGTAATCAAATATTACGCAATGATGTTCCATTGCCGATAATTTAGAATACTAAATTATCGGCGTATATTATGCAACATCATTGCGTAATATCAATCCATATTTCTGCTATAAATAATATTATTTCACGATGCTGTTAAAAATTATTTTTCAAATGTTGGCAAACAAAGTACTTTGGTACAAAATCTTGTAATTTTGTCACTTTCTTCATCATTTTGGAAAATTAACTTGCGTTATTTAATTATAAAACTTTAATTCGTAATATTTTAATAAGAGGATAAATTAAGAGCTTCGCCAGACAGCAAACCCTTTAATATTCGTTGACATACTGTAAGACCCTTTTTGAAATGGGATCAATCTTAATATTACAGTTGTATTCATTGAAATCATATTTACATTTATTATGAAATTGAAAAAGTGTGTATGGTTTATGTACAATAAAGAAGATTTTGTTTTTATGAAATAGTTTTGTTGGTTCATCTGTTTGTGTTTGTGTTTCCTAAATGCAGAGATAGGTATAACTTAATATTTTATTCAATCGATATTGTAAGTACAAGGGTGGATTGAAAAGTACTCGGCCTAACACAGATCCATTCAATTTTAAAAATCGAATCTACCCACATAATTAAGTTCAGTTCCGAGTAGTTAATTGTGTAAAGTTTGAAATATGTGCAATAATTATTGTGATTTTATATTTTTTTCAACAAAGCAATCGGACATACTTTCTGCAAATGAAGCAAATCGAGCGCATGCCGGCATTAATTACCTCCATAAAAAGGGGCTATCACCGAAGGCCATGACGATATGGTCAGTGTATTAAGGAATTCTCGCACAAGCAGATATACATTTAAATGAAAGGGACTATTCCGATACTATTCCGACTATGGCGATAGGCTTGCCACCTATCACATTGTGGGACTTAGTGTCTTCGGCTAGTCGTGGGTGCCTTGGTTGTATCTCTGCCTACCTCTTCGGGGATATGGGCATGAAGATACTTTTACTTACTATTCCCCCGCGATATGAGTATAATATGATATGAGGTTAAGAGGAAATGACCAATAATTTGGCCCTTAGTATAACTCTAAAGCCTATATAGTAATATAAGAAAGTATAAAATATAGTAATTTACTTTTTTATTAGGCTAATTGTGCCGACAAACCTTGATCCGCTCGTTAAGTTTAGTTAGTTTTTCACTTTTTTTATCTTGATAAATCATTTTTGATCTTCCATAAATATTTAAAACCAGATTTAGTCAAATCGGTAAACACGTTTATTTCAATCATTTATTTTTACGTAACTATATTTAGGAAGGATCTCCGCCTTTTCATTAATCTAAATTATTCTATTTTTATAAATAAGTAGCTGAGCCGGCGAACTTCGTATCGCTTGACATTAATAAATAAAATAAAATAAAAAGCCTTTTATTACCTCCAGAAAAATTCACGCTTACAAAAATTAATTGTTTTTTAGTATTAAGAGTATTAATTATACAAATGAAAGTTTTAATTTAAAAAGTTAGATAAGTTAATAAATTTTAAAGTTTTTAAGTTAATAGTTCCCGTTATTTTATGCAAGTTTTTAATACTAAATATTAAGTATATTATTCTGTAGGAACCCCTCTGCAGGTAAAGGCCTCCTCCAAATGTAGCCAATTTTCTCTGGATTGCGCTATTTGCTATTCGTTTTATCTCGTCCTCCCATCTGTTGCAAGATCTCCCTTTCTTTCTTTTGCCCACTGGCCCCCTCCATTCTGACACTTTTCTTGTCCATCTGTGATCTTGCAGGCGTGCTATGTGTCCGGCCCACTTCCATTTTAGCGCCAGAGCTTGTGCTAAACCGTCTGTTGCATGTGTGATGTTGCGTATTTTTGTATGTCTTATTTTGTTTATTCTCTTTATGCTTAGCATACTCCGCTCCATTCCTCGTTGGCACGTTATAATTTTTTCTTTGACATTTTTGTTAAACTTCCATGTCTGACAAGCATAGGTTAGGCATGGTATAAGGCAGGAATTCATAACCTTAGTCTTCATTTTAATTGGCATGTTGCTCTTAAATATTTCTTTAAAGCTCCAGTACTTATTCCATGTCAACTGGGCTCTGCGCTTAATCTCCTGGTAGTTCTTTTGTCTGTCGAAGCTTATTTGTTTGCCTAGGTAAATGTATTTTTCCGTATAATATGGGAGAGGCAGGTTCTCGACGTAAATTGGTACCTTGATGTTGTTGGTCATTACCATAGTTTTGGTGAGGTTCATTTCTAGCCCGGCGACCTTGCTCGCTTGGTTTAGTAACTCTACCATGTGTTG
>NJDC01001196.1:811025-833432 GCA_002245475.1 Calephelis virginiensis
TTCTTTTGTCTGTGGAAGCTTATTTGTTTGCCTAGGTAAATGTATTTTTCCGTATATGGGAGAGGCACGTTGTCGACGTAAATTGGTACCTTGATGTTGTTGGTCATTACCATAGTTTTGGTGAGGTTCATTTCTAGCCTGGCGACCTTGCTCGCTTGGTTTAGTAACTCTACCATGTGTTGTAGTTCTTTTACTGTCTCTGATATCAGTACCAAGTCGTCGGCAAAACGTAGGTGGCTTAAATGCTTTGATTTAACTTTTATACCACATTTATTCCAGTTAAGCTTGCTTATTATCGACTCAAATGTGGCTATAAATAGTATAGGTGACAGTGGGTCACCCTGTCTCACGCCTCTCTTTATAGGAAACCAAGAACCCGCTGTCTCTAGTTTAACTCTACTTTTGCTCTTCCTGTATATGTTTTTGACAACTCTTATATACTCATTTTCCACATTCTGTGTTGCTAGAGGTTCCCAGATATAGCTGTTTGACACTGAATCGAATGCTTTTTTGTAATCGATGTAAGCCAAGTACAATGGTCTACTTCTCTCTTAATATTTCTCGATGATAAGTTCGAGTGTGTGGATGTGGTCGATGGTGGAGAAGCCTTTTCTGAATCCTACCTGTTCGATGGGTTGACTTGTTTCCAATGTAGAACTAATTTTTTTGGTCAGGATTGTAGAAAATAGCTTATATAGGCAGCAAACTTATTGGTCTATAATTCCCTATATCATTCGGGTTTCCTTTTTTGTATAAAAGAATTATGTTAGATTCAGACCATTGCGTGGGTGTCTTACCAGATTCTAGGATAGAGTTAAGCAAATTTGTAAAAGGTGTAGCTAGTATTGGGGCAGCTATCTTTAGTGTCTCGTTTGCTAGGTTATCCGAGCTCGGGCTTTTGTCTAGTTTCAGTTTGTTCAATGCTTCAATGACGCCATTTTCAACGAATTGTATGCTACCGTCGCTGTTGTAATTTAGGTTTTCGTGGCTAGTGTCTTCTGGTTCTTTTGTGCTGTAGAGATCTCTGTAGAACTCTGTCGCTATGCTTATGATGTCGCAACGATTGTTTTTGGCTATTTCACCTCGTTTTAGCTCTTCTATCCAAGTTTTATTTGGTTTCAGCTCTTTATATGCCTTTTTCGTGCTTCCAGTTTGGTGTAGATGTTTTTCAATTGTTTTGTATCTGTAGTTGGCGTAGTCTTTTTTTATGTATTTGTTTACAAGCTTGTAAAGCGCCGAGATTTCGTTTTTTGTTGCTCTAGTTTTATTTGAATTTTTTGAAGGTGTTGTCTTCTTTTAAAAAGTTTTAATGTACGCTCTGAAAATATTTTGTGGACTTTCTTTGGGTTTTGTGCTGCTCGGGCATTTTGTAAGCTTGAGATTATTATTATCGCTTGACATTAACAGCTACTAATTCTTAGTTCATTGAAGCATTGTCTTTTCCCATTATCCATTTAATTTTCTTTCCTGACAATACTTATCAAAAACAAAAAAAATATAAAAGCAAAATTGGTCCATCCCCCCAATTTCGGGCGTGTTGGGATGACCATGCGAAATGAGCATTTATTTTAATATATTTATATGAATTTTGGAAAAACGTTTTTGTTTGCCTTTAATCGATAATTATTTTTTACTTTAAATAAAACGGGTTTTGAAGGTTGATTTGGTAAAACTAACGACTAATCTTAAAAAAATATTTCAAAGAATCATTCTCCATATAATTACAATATCTCATATAAAATAATGATGTGTACGTAACCAAAGTTTCAAAAAAAGTAATCGATTTGATAATACATCGCACATAAATATTTGAGAATTTCTCACTTTCATTTATTCTTAATTTTGTTTAAGAATCTTAAACTGGCTAGTAAAATATGCCTACCTTCCAAGTTTTAACCGTGTATTTAGGCTCGTAAAAAGTGGTTGTGACATACAGTCTGAGAATCAGACAAACATATTGAATCTATAGAAATCCCGATTTTCATAATTCGGCCACAGAACCCTAAAAAGTGGATAAAAGAAGTTCAAGCTTAGCATAGGAAACTTAGTTACTTCATAATTATGAAATCTTTTGTGAGTCGCGTATGGACGAAAATACGATCCACGTAGAGGACTCGTAACACAATTGCCGTCAAATGAACTAAATTCAGTCTGACCAGGTTTTTCGCAAAAGTCGGCCCGACGTTAGAATATAATTGAGTTACGTACTTTGTTTCAATTACCGTGGACTCGACGGTTGGACTAATGGTGCTTTAATACTGAAATGGACGTTACGTTTTTATGTATATGAATATACTTAATATGTACCTACTACTATTATAAATCTCAATTTTTGTTCATTTATATACATATACATCCGATTTTCGTGTCAAAATTAATGAACTGACTTTAATAAGTTGTAGTGTTTATTAATTTACAAATTAATTAATATTCTCGCCGGAACGCTAAATAACTTTAATACACAAAGATACTTTTTTTATGATATTGGAAGGCAAACAAGCAGACGGATTTCCTGATGGTAAGAAATTCAAGCCGCCTAGAGACACCGAAGGTGGTAATGGTGCATTGCCAACCAGAGGCCGGGACGATAGGCATCAATTAAAAGTAAGTTTACCGGCTACCTTACCCTCCGAACCGAAACATGTCAACAGTTACACGAACGTTATGGAGGCTGGAATAGGTAGGGCGGTTGGACCAATCCAGGCGAGTCGATGTGAAACTCTACCACTTAGTCAGAAGTCCCGGTATTAGTGACGGTAAGCCTATGCTCGCCTTTTACGAACTGCCTGGCAGGAAAGCAGATGGTCTATTTTGCTAAGGAGCCCGGATCAACACGAGCAACGACTAACATAATTATTTGTCCACTTTTGTGTTGGTACCGGGTAACCTTGAAGAATACTGGCCAATTTTCTTCCTGTCAGAAATCTTGTAAAAAGTAAGTTTTTTTGTCAATGCATGATGATGTTTATAGTTGGATATGCAAATATTTTTCCAGACACATACTTACCTCATGTTGATTCCTGCCGCCATAAATTTAAAATACTTACTCTTGCCGTTTCCCAGATTGATAAGTGAGGTAGAATTTGAACTTTCACTCATTAGATTGAGATAAGGGTATTTGGGGAAATATGGACTTAAAATTCGCATGAATGGCAAATGTGTGTTTTCTTAATGTTAGGAAATCCATTCCTATTAATTGAAGGTATTGATACACCTGTCATGTGTTATAAAATGGTAAAGAAGCTTTGTACATGTATATCTGTATTTTATTATATAAAACAAAGACGGGTTTGTTGCAACACTTATAACTCGAGATCTGCTGGACCAATTTTAATGGTTTTTGATTCGTTGGATTTGTCTTTACCTCGAATAGCAGAACACACCTTAAAAACAATGAAAACTCGACAAATTACCTAATAATTATGAAAGATGAATCATCTATATATATATAAAAGAAAGTCTTGTAACCGATTAGGCTGTAAATTGATAGAGAGGTAGCTTAGAACCGGGTGAAGGACATGGGGTACATAAACATTTTATCCCGTACAATAGCGAAGAAACTGGGAAAAACGACATTTTAATTTTTCCCATACAAACTGAACGGGCGGAACAAAGATCGCCGGAACAGCTAGTTTTTCATATTTCAGAACACAATATTTGGTATTGGGTATTTAAATCATTTTGAATCTGTTTAGAAAGGTATTTCCGCAAATTTATTAGATAAATTTGATCAGATTTCGAATATTAAAATAAAGAAAGAAAGAAAGGAAAATTAAAAAAAAGAAGAATATTAAAATTAGAAGTTATATCTATGTTATGAAAAGAACTTCGCCTACAGACACCGTAAATGTCAGTAGGGCAAGTTTTGTGCAGAGTCGTATTGATGTGTTAAATGGAAATTATATAAAAAAGATATATATACCATTGCTGAATATTTAGTTGATAAGAGCGTTTGGTATAAATTGCTCCTCTTGACAATTTCTTGTAAATATTATGTAATATTACTTTAATCACTGTATGTACTCGTATATTTTAAAATAAGGACAAAAGGCAAGCCTGCTAAGTTTCTTGCCGGATCTGCTCAATGTGAGGCCACGTTCCGATCCGGTGGTAGATTTATTATTTTATAGATGCATCATAAGTGCCTCTTGTAAGTCAATGTGAAATAAAAAATATTTTGACAATGATACGTTTTACATATACATGCCTCTCACGAGTGAGGCAAAACAACATGTGATATACTAAAATAGATCCCCCCTTACTAATATTTTTTAATAACTATTGAAATAAATGGCTTAAAAAGTAATCTAATTTTGGCGAACGTTGTTAATACTTCTACGGAACCCTAAGATTCAGAAAACCCATTTATGAATCGCACTTTAGTGATTTAGAGCAATCAAAAAAAAACCAAAAGCGCGTTAGAAAAAGTCACATAACCAACCAACCAACAAACATATTCTTTGTCCAACAAAAATAAAAATGAAAGACAATAAACAAACGGTGACCCACCGCATGATGTAATTAAACCACCCCAAAGATAAACAGAAACAAAATTAATAGATAACAATCAACCGGGACCAGCTCTGCGGAATGAACAAAAGCTTGTTATGTGAAACTTTGAAACTGTTTCTATGGCTTATCTTTATGTCGCTTTTTAAATTACATCCTTTCAACCTTTTTAGGATTTTGTAACTAAAGTCTAAAAATGCACTATATCACTAAGCGTAAGCAATTTACTAAGTTTTGACCCGTCAGTCACTATAACATATTTTTTTAAATCGTACCTAATTTAAATTTAAAAATCCCCGCGTTAGTCCTGGTCCTTGTGTAGAATAGACCATCTGCCTCCTTGCTTTGTAGCTAGCTAGTAAATAAATAAAATATATCCCTGGACAAGTTACACAAATTTAATCTAATCCCAAAGTGAGTAAATATATACTTGTGTTATAGTGCATATGCACATTTATGTAGGATAAATATCTGCACGCCAAGTTCCTTACGGGGTAAGCAGTTATGGATACCATAATAAATTTAATAAGCAAGTAAGGTGTAAGTCTAGGCTAAAAGGATGTTTACTAGCAGCTGTGTAGCGATTTTCTGAGGTAGAGGTCCATTGTCTCACCTATTACTGCCGCTGTTACGATAAGGAGGGATAGTGTATCTGGCCAGTGGCCTCACGCAATAGGCTTAAAATCACGGTTACATAACAGTCACCTATGGTACGAGTATTTATGTGGTGGTGGTAAACATGGTTGTATATCAGGCTATCTTATGCCATAAAAATAGTAATAACTGTTATTTAATTAGATTATTTTGTATTATTATAATAATTATTGTTCTCACAAAAATGTATTACTTTAACCAATGCAACGATAAAGACTAAAAAAGAAGAGCTAGTAAATAATATAGGTTAGAAAAATATTTATCAAATTCTGCGTCCACACAAGTACAATAATTCACATTAGAGTAACAAGTGCACTGCGAAGTTTGATGAAGATCCCTTTATATCTATATATATGTTTCTGTGGAATCGTATCTTTTACCTATTTGAATGCGGTTTTTTTAATGAAAGTTGGCGTAATCTTGAAAGTATTTTTTGATACAATAGATTTCAATCGATTAAGAAGTAGATATTAAAACTAAGACAAAGGTAATCTGCACTTGAATAATTTGAAGACAGTTAATATTTTATGTAATACTACATTTTATTGCCATCAAAATAACAACGCTATAAATAAACTTCATAAAGAAAGCTACAGATATCCAAGCAACTGTAATTGAACAGGAATCGAAAGGCAACCTTATCGACCGGCGTCAACGAAACGTGTACGCTAACCACTGACCAACGAGATTCTAAATAGTGTATGGCAATTTAAACAGAATATAGAAGTTGACTAACTACGCTGAAATCATGTTTCAAAACCAACATCAAATTACAAGTTCAAACAAATATAACATTGGCTTAACGAAGGCGAATTTTGTCCAACTTTAACCCAAACTATGACAGTAATTCAAACAGTGTGATTCTCCCCAACCCCCTTTAATAATCAAGTTTGCAAGTTGCTCGTCCAAGATGTCGCCACGGGCGGTGAATATCTAACACTGTCCCTTCTGAATATCTTGCAGACCTGCGTCTCTTAAATTAACATGCAGTTTATTGTCAGCAAATTAAAATTATTTGACAGCGTTATATACTTAAGAATTTGCTTGTTTTAATATTTTAATCAAAGTTAGTGAATCTACTACGCGTATTGCATCGGCTTGCCCGGGTGGAGTTCCAGCGGTAGAGTTCGTTTCGTTTCAGAGGGTAGCCGGCATACTTGCACAATAGGCATAACATCCCGGCCTCAAGACGGCGATGATGATATTACATTACTATCATGAAAGTCTTGTGCTGTAATTTTTAATCTCTCACATACAAAAAAACGAATTTGTCAGTTCGTTGCCAATCTGAGGATATGATGGTCAGATCAAACCATGGTGTAGAATGTTACTTTAACATCGACACATATCGAATATATTATAAGACGGTGATACCACATCCGGCAAGTTGTCACAAAGTCAAGGTCACGGTGATAGTAACATAACCAAGAGTTGCTTAGTAAGAAAGTAGTTTGCCTGTATTCTTTAATGAAGGCTGGGACAAGCACGCTGAGGACACAAACTCTGTGCAGGGGCGACTGTACCAATTTCAAAATGTCTGAATATTACAATTTACATTCGTTTTCGGGGTGGAATGTACACTTTTAGATTAGCTGTTAGCTAATGGGTTCTTTTCATTACACAATGCATTACATAATTTGTAACTGCGGTCACGAATAAAAAATATCTTCCCAACAGGTTTTTCAAGCTTTTCCTGGTTTATTTCTAAGCATTATTACACATTTTAATTTTTTCCTCTTAAAAGTGTTTCATAAAACTTAATATTTCTTTATAATTGAATACAGTTTCATTTCAATAATCGTTAGTTTAATTATATTATAATTAGTCATTAACAAACCGGTACTTCTTTATAATTACTTTAGACATTTTCTCGGACACGTACTAATCATGACGAAAAACTTTTTATGGTTTTTCGTGATTCTCCTAGTATACGTATACGATTCTCCTGATATACGTGCGTGAAAATATAGTACTTAAAAATAGGTAAATGTAATCGACAACAAAAAACAGCAGTGAGCAACTCAGTTAAGCGTTACTGCCCTATTTATTTTTCACCGATACCTAAAAGGAGGTCCTAAAAAGAGAAGGTTCTTAAATTAGATAATACTCGTACACGTTTTGTTGATGTTTCTCACGCAGTTGCTCCGCCAATTAAAAGTAGTAATTCTTCTGGAATATATGTCACGAAACTAATTTCAATCTTCAGTCTAATGGTTACGAAACTGTCATTACATGAAATTTCGGGATGAAATTTACAAAAAAAAAGTAAACAAGAAATTAGATATTGGAGCCTTAAGTAAATAAGAATGTGTTCTGCACGCTCTGCCTACGTTTATCGGCTACAAAAACAGAGCACAGTAATGACGAGCGCTGGTGTTACGGCGGCAATTACGTAGATTTACTAGGTATGGCTAACAATAAAATTATGTGAATATTATATATCGTTCGATAAGTTAATAATAGTACTAAAAAAATAATAATTCTGGTCCTGATCCAATTTCTGGTAACTGATTAAGCTTAAATTTTGCACGCTTTTGTTAATTGGTTGACAATGCAGAACTATTAGGTCTGTGATCGGAAAGTGGCCGTAGGAACTCTTAAATTTTGAAACATTCTCCCAACTTGTTTGGGCTTATTTGATAATTACGTCTTACGTAGTACTTCTGAAGTCAAAAAATAGTAATGACAAATTAAAAACTGCTCATAAAACGTTTTTTTATATTCAAAACTTATTCAGAATCATCTCGTAGCTTATTCTATTTATTTTAATATCATGTATTTTATAGTTCATGAAAATATTTAGATGTTAAGATAAGGTTAACCTCTGGTTTAAGTTTTATATTAACTTGTTTGGATTGGGACCCGTGAACTATTTACTCCTGTTGCCTTCTACGTATCAAGGCTTCAATTTTACATCTCAATTCTCTTAAGACTTGCTGGGGGAGAGCCAAATGAATAAATATTAAATATAATTAATTTAGTCTTTTGTCTTAGTTCTCCTTAAAGATAAAAATGTATATCGAGTCCATAATCAAATTAATTTAACTAATTACTGGGATGAACGCTAGGGGGAGGAGGGTGATGTCAACGGGTTTTACTGTAAGGATCATAGTAACTATAGAGGCTGCGCGAGGTTCGATGTTATCCATAAACGTGAGAAAACCGTATATTTTTAAGGTTTCTGATATTTTTTTTTAAAAACTGAATTCTTCTTATTGGTTGAAAAAACCAAACGATACTTTAATGCAAAGGGACAAATCCGACCCAATTCTGTTGTAATCGGGTGGCAGATTTTAGAATTATATATACACGTTAAAGGTACCAATTCTGTGATCCAATCTATCTACAGTTCTAATAGTTTTTAACAACTATTTCTAAAACTGAATTTGTAGGGTTGCCCTAATTTTCCCTAGGTTAAGAACTTTTTATATATAAAGATCAATTCCGTGTAGGAGACAAGTATTCCGTGTAGGAGAATAAGGTAAGTGGTACTCGCCTACCTTACCTGAAATGTCATTACTGAGATATTGACGGTGATCAGTCTGTGCTATTTTTAGGTGACAATTGTCTCTTACTAAGCTACCTAATTGTTAGATAGCCTACCTACTATCTTCACGCCAAGTCCGTAGCAGTTAGGCAGAGAGTATAGAGTATAGACTCCCAAATTTCACGGACCTCGCAGACCTGCTACATTTTTTCAGTCATTACCTTTTCCATATATACCCTTCGTAATGGGGGTGACTTATTATAGGACGCCGAGATGGGCTTTTTCATTAAATTCACACGAATACAAGTAAACGGGTTTCTCGATTTAAAAAAATATGCACAAGAAACTACATAATAGAGGAAGCGAAGCCACGAGCAAAAACTACGCTCACAGAATTCATGTTTTAGAGTTTCAGAGAAACCACATTTCGTTTTACATCGTCCAAGACAAATTTCATTCAAATCAGTTAGAAGTAAAGTTAGAGAACGTAAAACGTCTGTCTCGAGGGACCTCAACAAATTCAAAGTTTAGTCTGCATCAGGCACTCACTTGTGACAGTTGAGCTTGTTCAAGTGTCTACTGTCGCGTCACATACTGCAACTTAAATATATTTGAAACATTATATTTTTACGATAGTGGAAGGCCAAAAAATGTAGTACGCTGCCTGAAAAAAATATTAACATTGCATAAAGTACATTGCTCATGGCTAAGTGTGAATTAATTATAAAATATATAAACATTAAAAATGCTATTGTAATTATTTATACTCAAAATACGAAAATAAAAAAGCGTACACGCCTACGCGTGTATATATGTGTATATTCTTTTAATGTGTACGTTTGTAGAAACATAATGTTTTTTTTTCAAACATAAGTTTTCAGTTATAGAAAAAGCCGAGCTCATACTTAATTAAATGGGTTTGTTGGAGTAACCCTTTTTTCTGAAAACATATCTTCCATAAAAAGTGTCTACGCAGAAGAAAGAAAGCGATCCGCGAAACAGGACGTAATAAACAGAATGCATTACGTTACACTACACTTACAATTATTACATATTTTATATTATATGTTATTACTTTATTACACTTACAATTATTACACGTACAACTTTCAATATCATTTTAAAATCTTACTATACACTTTAAGAGTTTTTTTTTTATTTATGACAACCAGCTCCAGCTTAAAAAGGCATTAATGTGATTAACTCTTCCCAGAGACTGGAACGACAAAAGTGTGTTTTTGTGAAAGTTTACATTTTTTTCTATCAATCCAAATTTGTTTAACCGTGTTTTGGTTATTAGTACAGTTAAAAAGTGATTTTGCACAATCTTTTCTCATAAGTTTAACTTTAGACATTCCTGAGAATGTTTAGATATATTATGGACATTTATATTAATGTTTATACATAAATATCGAGTCGATATTATTATTAAAATTATTATTAAAATAATCGAAATATCTGTCGTATGTAATTTCATCTATAGGTATAAAATTTTGTTTTCTGCTGTTAAAATTAACTAACATCAACTGGATGGAATCATGATCGTCATATGACTAGTATTTATTCTACAAAAGCATTTAAAGTAAGTGTTTTCGACTCTGTTTTAATATATACGTCAAGACCGTCCGTATTAAATGCAGCAAAAGCATAAAATAAGAGAAACGAAACAGAGCATTAGCTGCCGTACACGACATTAAAAACCGCAGCTTGTCTGTTATATTTTCGGAGCCACAACTTCCTCGCCAGGTTATTTATTTACAAAGTTTTTCGTGTGCATACTAGATAAATCGGCTGGAAACTTTCATCGTACATTATTCAACATATAAATTATACATCCCATTTAATAAAAGTAATTATGGATAAATTACACACCAGAACACCAGAAGCAAAAAGCGCACCAGTGTTTTCAAATGCGTATATAAAAATTATTAAATGACATAAATCCTATATATTAAAAATACTTTCGTTACATTTACAAAAAAAAAAGATACTAAAACTTCAGATAAGAAGATGAAACGATAAGAGCCATAAGCTATCGCAGTACCCAGAGCTGTTTTGGATAAAAAATTAATTCATTCTTGTAACTTGAAGCAATATTAGGCCATTATGACTGGCAAGTTGAATAATTTCCTGTGGGACTATCTGCGATCTTTAAAATTAATTGAATCGTTTATATCATAATCTCATAGATTAATTATATCGTTCGGTATAACGGGGGTACGTTTCCACCTAAATATTACAATACAATTTTCACTTAACGCTTACTGGGGCGGAAATCTTAAACGTGCATGTTACGTGTAATTTAATGACGGAAAAAGGATGCTTCTAGCAAATAACATTTAATGTTAATACTTTGAGATATTTAGACTGAGTTATCATTATTATAAATTATACAAATACTAATCTATATATTTCTATATGAACCGGCGAACCTATCCAACAAAAAAGGAATTAGCAAATTTGGTCCACTCGTTCAAGCGTGATGTGATAACTACATGAATTTGGGATTCATTTCTTTAAAGATATATATAGATTAGTTAAAACAAAATTTCTATCCATTTTAAGTACATTGCGCGCTTAGATGAATATGAGTTTTACAATAAATATAATAACAATTAATGAAAATTAAAAAATATAATAAGAGTGCATGCCCAAAACAAAAAATTGTAAATAATTGAATTTTTGAGTGGCTCAATAAGTTTTCCCCCAAGTTAGTCTAGGTCCACTGTGTAGAATAGTCAATAGAGTATCTGCCTCTACACCAGGTAGCATGCAAGAAGTAAGCGTAGGTTAAAATATAGGTCTTTACCATCAAGACCGCTGGAGATAAAGTACTGATCAGCAACTAGCCCGCGTAAGAGACCACCACCTTGCCCTGTCCCTGCTGCCATAGTGACTTGATGTTTCGGTCCGAGAGTTAGGAAAGCCCGTAGACTAGCACAATAAAAACAAAGCCTAACTTACCGACCAAAGGACAGCGACGCACCTAAAATATCTATGGTGTAATCAAGAGACACGTTGTTTGCTTTTGTTGCTTGTTTGCTGACATCTACTATTAATAAAATCATTATATTTAAGTATAATGCAGGGCCTAGAAATTCACACATATTTTTGTTATTTACTCCTTGTGTCGACAATTGAGTCATAGACAAATTGACAAGATGAAACTGGCTCTTTGATTGGCGCAAAAGCTACACCAATCAATATGTATGATGTGTCAATAGAGAGTGGTGTGAATATTATACCAATGAGAAATAATACGTCTATAATCGTGAAGGAAATTCGTGGATTAGAAAAAAGGCAAAGATGTAGGTAAAGTTCTCACTAGTGAGATAAACGAGGCTATCCTATCAAAGTCGTTTATATTCCGTTTTCGTTATAAGCTTGATTGTTAAGGACTGATTATATTCGTAAACTCTCAAAAAATTTACTAGGCTATTCCGAAATATGAAACAAATAAGAATGATATTTAATATGAATTGGTTTCGTATTTGGCGATTTGTATTTCGCCTCAAAAAATTGGATTGTAATAGTGCGTGACCAAATGTAATTTCCAAATGTATTTATATTCTTGTGAAACGAAATTGTACAACTAATTTTATTTTGTGGATTTGTTCACCAAAAATTCACGAAATCTAATATCTGGTGATAAGTATTTCACTTCACATCGTATAAGCTTAGGTTCATCATTATTGCTATATTCTTCCTTAAGAAAAAACAAAAGAGACAGTATTACTTACTTAGTTGTTCTTAATCAAAACGCGCCTAATAGTTTTGCCGCCTTCTAATCGTCATACATTTAGATACGGACTAACGGCCTTACAAATAAAAATAAACTAATCTTCCTTAACTAGGAACAGTTATATTTAGAACAAACCATATTTTTTAACAGAAATTTTTGTATGGATGTCAATTTGTATCAGTTTGACATTGCGTTAACATTTCGAAAGGACTGTATTCTTTCAAAGTATTTCTTACTATCTGTTTTCGGAAAAAATAATTAATTTATTAAAGGTAATGGTGTGTTTTTGTGTAAGTTAAATTTTATTTATTTAAACGTAATTAGGAAACACGTCAAATATAATAATGGCATTAACCGGAGAAAGAGGAGAAATAAATTGTGTTTACTTAAAACAACGTCGTATTTTTAGACACATGGCATTTGTTTTTAAAACAAATCCAATTCAACTAAAGTAACTTTTATAAGACAGTTTTGTTTTTCCATAAATTACTTAATCTGTTTATCACATAATTCATTTCATTAATCTTTTCTACTCTTTTATTTCTATTTTCTATTTGAGATATACGGCACTAAAATTAACTTGAAAGTTGTCATAAGGCTTGTATGGACATTTATACTGAGGCTATGCTTGGTGTAATCTATCCCGAGTTTATAAGTAAAGATTTTGCTTATTCTTAGCAATTCCTAGTATAACATTTTATAACGTGTTCATTTGTTAGGCTGAAACTGTTTTGTAGACATAAAATAAATGATTATCAACGGGCCAATTACACAATTGAATCTAACCACAAAGAATAAAGTAATATGCTTATGATATGGGTTTTATTCATACATGCTAATACGTAAAAATATACCAGAACATACCAGAATAAATTAAATAAACTCCTAGGACACAGATCCCGAAAAAGAGCTCTAAATTTTCACCACACAAATGCTTGTGCCAGGAATAGAACCATTAACATTCATATTTGCAGAAGATATGTTTACAAATCTATGTCCCTTAGGTCCTCTAGCCTATTTTGTCAAGTGATGGGCGAAAAAAATAACAACAATTGTATACTGCGTCTACGGCTATCCTGTATATATTTTTTATTGTTTTTGTTTCAGTTGTCACAATATCGTGTCCAAATACATTATAAAATAGTTTACACTAATATTTTCGAAATTCGGACCTAACTAGGGCAAAAGCTATGATGATGAGTATAATAACAAAAAAAAATACTAAACTAGATTCCCTGTAATCGTTTAATAATGTTTCACGTTACACGTATACGTTATTTTTTTAAAAAAACCTTTTAATGCGAATGATAAGAAAACTCATTAAGCTACGTAGAAACATTACACTCGTGTATTTCTTTAACTTCTCTAAAGTAGACCGCATCAGACCAACGGCTCATTTATCTTAACTAAATGTTACTTTGCACAAAACTATGACAATTTATTTTTAGTAGTTTTAAGAAAGTTTATTTTTGTTAAGGCTGGCATTTATTCATCTAAAATTACATTTTTATAAATCCACTAGTCGACTCGACGAACATCGTATCGCTTGACTTTAACGGCTACTGACAATTTGCATTGAAAAAGATTACATTTTTTCCCATTTTCTCGATTTTCTCTTCATAAGTACAATCTCGATTTATTGATAACCAGATAAAACGGTTTATTAGCAATTTTTCGTCAAAAATGTATGCGTGTTATAGCGCTACAAAATAGAAAAGACCATGCGTAATGAATGATTTGAATTGACGACATAGGTGCTAGTATATTATGTATAGTTGGTGTTGATAAAATAGTTGAAGTGCGTGTGTGTGTGTGTGTGTGTGTGTGTGTGTGTGTGTGTGTGTGTGCGCGCGCGCACGTGTGTGTGTGTGTGTGCGTTTGTATGTGTGTGTGGTGTAGAGCTGGACACATTTGAGGACTTTGGCTTCTGTTAAGTCTAATATATGGTATAGTCGAAGAATGAAAACAATTTGAAATATCACAATAAATAAATAAAATAAATAAGTTAAATTACTGCGTTCCATTTATTGATGTCTTCATACACTTTATTAAATTTGTTTAAATTAAGATTACTGGAAAGTAATAAATTTTATTTGCTTCTGAAAGGTTTAAAACTTTCCATGGGAATTCGTAGACTGACTATAGTGACCATTCAGTGAGTGCCCAATATTCACTGTAAAAAAAAGGCATAAAATTAAAAAAAAATAACCACAGACTATACCAATCCGTAGTTTATTTTCGTTCACGTCAGCTTGTAAACGAAAAAGTCCACATAGAGACCAGTCCATTAATTTGCGAATTATGATGCCACAGACAGCACACCCCGTGTTGGTCATCTCCGTAGAATAGAATATTTTCCGTGTTGAGTGGCAGCTCGTAAGAGACAAGCAAAGTCAAAACGGGTCATTACCAACAAGACCACTGGTGGTAAAGTGCTGCGTAGAAATTCACCTTACCTATTCCTGCCGCCATAATGACAATGCCATATTCCGGTCTGGAGGGTAGGGTTTACTTTTACAATTGGCCTAATACTCCGGACATAAACACACACTCACACACACACGCACATACACACACACACACACACATACACACACACACACACACACACACACACGCAGAGATATAGATATTAAAACTTGAAATACATTCTCTTTCCATGTTGAAGGTTAAAATGGTTTTTTGTCACGTATTATCATCGTGTCAATTAATTTCACTAAATAATTATAACTAAATAAGAGAACAAGAAAGAAATAAAAGGATTAGCAAAATGTTAATGTAATAAGTATCCGCGACAATATAAGTTAACAAAACATATAAAGTATTACATTTCTAACACATATATGCATAGTGCAAATCATTTAATACGACGTCATTATGACGTTAAGAACATGATCCCACCCTTATGTTAAATATTCACACAGTCATGCAGTTCTGGTATGTTTGGGGGCAGTATTACATTAAAGGGAATATTCGATAAACGTGAATTTTTTTGGTTCATTTACCACGAGCCATACGTTTTCCTCAGTTCAAGTATGGCCTAAAATATAAGCAGAGCGTTTGATATTGATTGATATTTAAAAGTTGCAACCCTATTTGCTAGATCATTATGAAAATCCTGCGGATAAGTAACAAAGCTGTATTTTGATTCAGTTAAGGCTTTTTTATTAGAGTTGCTAATCTTAACATATTTATACCGTTACCGTAATTATAAGGTTATTGGAAGTATGTTTAATTACAACAAAATCATATTTTTAAGTACAAAAATGAAAATAATTCATATGTTTATTTTTGAATATTAATTTCATATTATCCAAATAACATTATTAAGACTTTCTTGATTATTATGTTAGTGCCAGTCGAAGCTGTGGTTTTTTGACAGTAAATTGTTTTTATATTTTGTTTATTTAGTTAGTTGTTTAGTTTAGGTAGTTATTTTTTTTGTTTGTTTAGCTAGCGATCCTTATGATTGAAGCATAACCGAGAAGTTAATATCTGAGTTTATAAAAAAGGTTGAGGTCTACTTAACTCTCTGTTAAAAATATGTTTGTAATTATATTGCAGTTTAAGAAATAAATTTATGGCAAAATAATGTAATTTATTTCCAATTCTAATATTTTACTACAATTTAAATTGATGAAGACATTTATTTCACGTCAAAGAATCAAAACCCAAGTTTCAATTTTCGTTTATGCTACTAAATTCACTTGACATTCGATATAAAAAGAAAATGTAAATAAAATGCAGTATAAATCCTAAATACAAAACAAATTTTAACTTTCAAAATCGCTATCGCTTATATAATGCGGCAAGTCGTTAATGTACGGTTTATGTAAATATTATGAGAGTTTAACTATTCAGTTATTCACTTAGCGTCAGCTCTCTCAGGCTGTCTTTTTGTATTGCAACTCGAAAGACTTTTCTTTTACTTCAAGTTGAATTGCTTTTTTGCTTTGTAGAACTTTTAAAACCCATTATTAAGGTATTATGTGCCTATCTTTTTATAAGTCTGTGAACTTTGGTACATCGTGAAAGATTTTATTGTAGCATCAGTTGGGAAATTTCTTTTATACTCTTTTAATTTCATGCTCAAATCAAAAAGTTACATCATAAGACTTTAGCTGAAGACATGACGTATTCAATTTTCATTTATTTCATAGATAGTAAAAAGAAATATGACATTCTCTACAGTGTAATTACACTACTTTACAAGGTTTTTTACCCATAGATGAAACTAATGTGTATCGAAAGGATTATAAACCCTTAGTTATATACTGAAGAGATAATTATCTCTTTATCCGATCCTCTGGTTTTTGTTCTATTTATTTGCCTTTAGTTCTACTTGTTTGCCATTTAATTTAAAAAATCGAAAGAAATAATTCCAATTGGATATGCGTAGCTGTGACGAAGATTACAGTCCATAGATCAGCATAAATCATAAGGCGATATGTTTTAATGTAATGTTAACATTCAAAGATACTTAGCACACGCAAGTCGTCCTCCACCACATTATATACCACAACACCACACCGACCACGCACCACTACAGACGACAGAAAACTTACCTGGAACAAAATAAAGAAATCATTAATTTATTGCTAATTATTCTACACTTAATCATTTTAGCTCAACACACAGAATACCAGTATATTATTTCAATTATTTTTATCGCATGTTCCTTACATTACAATATGTTATCTGTTATTGGAACAAAGTTTTACTTTTACGTTTTTTAATATAGATTTTAGAACATTAGATAACGTATATTTATATATACATATGTATTTACGTACAGAAAGTATATTTATACTTAATAAAATATTTTTAGAAATATACTTTTACTATTGGTGAAAATAACTCGGGTTAGTCAACATTACGGATCGATTTAAATGTTAAAATATAATCATTTAATGCTGGAAGAATACAAGTTTAGAGTACAAAGGAATTCATACAAGCAGCGCTTTTGAAGAATGTAACACGTAGAATATATGAATACCCCCCAATGTAGTATCGTTATAATATTTTTTAACCATAGTGTTTTAAATTTGACGTGTCTGTGCGTTTGCGCGTGAGTGCGCGCGTGTATGTGCGTCTATGGCATATGTTCGAAACCTTTTGAAAGATTTTACCGATTTTGATGAAGATTTTTTAGTTTAAATGCTAACGTGCTGGATAATAAGATCCTTAGCCACATTACACAAAGGTTTTGTCGGGGGTCATTGCGTGATGATTACTGGGTAAAGTATACATAAAATAGCTGTCAAATGACGTGTTTTATATGCCATCTCCTCTGACCAACAATAATAAAATGGAGATAGCAAATACAAAACACGTCATTTGACAGTTATTTGATGTACACTTTACCAGTGAACATCAATTAAAAGATACGGAACAGCCCCTCAGGTCGTTTGTTTTTCTTGCCATGCAGTTAGTGCTAACGACTGTAATGTTCTTGTATGAAATATTTAGCGGTTGCTATAGCCTTTGACGTTTTTAAAATATCTTACGTGTCCATTAGTAAATTCATTTACCTGTTTTTTCAATTGTGTAATAAAAACAAACAAAACTGACGTAACATTTCCTTAATACACATACAAATATATCAATTGAATTTAACATTACATACACATCATCTCACACAAGGCCTGATCTAAATAAATTCATTTTAATGTTTGTAAATCATTACCGCTGGAATATTATTAAGCAATTGAAACAGTTGATTCGCATTTAATCCATGTTTGTTCGGCCGTGAAGCGTAAAGCTCATAAACTAAAATTTAATGCCAATTGCCACTGCCAGTTTAGAAAACTACTTCACTGTTTAGTTCCGTATTGATCGGACTTTGCCGGACCATTGTTTGACACTGTGCGGAAACAATTGTAAATGTCTAATTGTATTTGGATGAAAAAATTATGAAAGTGATGCAAATGTTGTCAAAACAACATTTTACATCAATGCAGCGGAAATACGTCCTAGATGACGTAGAAAAGACGTAGGGAAGACGTAGGCTTGCTTAAGATAGCGATATACCAGTAACATTTTTTTATATAAAGAATACATGTTTAGCATCTCTTGGGTTAAGAACCTCCTTTTTAGAAAGTCTGTTGAAATACGTCAAAATATTTAAAACATGATTAAAATAGCAGCAAGCCCGATGAGATAAAACAAAGACACTTAAGAGAGATCTTAATTCAAGTTAATCCGGGTAAGAAAGCAAGTCTCGCAAGGTGGACACGGTAGACGTAGAACAAGACGTGCTTTGACTTGAAACTTGTTTGGGCCATTAAAATGGCGATACTGAGCACTTAATTTGAGATGGCTTTTCTGATAGTAACAGACAACCGTCGCCTATAGATATCAGAAATGCTACTGAGGTCGTTATTTTAGACAGTAGGATTTACATTAGACAGTATGATACTCATTCCCTTATTTCATTGATAAAGTTTAAATTTTCATTCTTAGAGAGAAAAAAATTTTATATGACCGCCTCGATGGTCGAGACTACACTGACCAGCCGCGAAGCTCGGGTTCGATTTGTTTGTGTTTACTTGTTTGTATTTCCAGATCTGGGTGCTTATTAAATTTATTCTGGTATCTATTTAAGTATCTTTATTATTTTAGTATTCTTACATCTTACTTTTTTATTAAATTTATACTGCTAGCTACCTCTGACTGCCTCGTAAGGGACTTGGCGGGAAGATACATATGTAGGTATGTGTCTATTAATAATTTTGCTTGCATTGGGATTAGATTCAATTTGTGTGACTTGTCCAGGAATATTTATTTATTTATCTTATTTATCCTATTAATATTATAAATGCGAAAGTTTGTAAGTATGTATGTATGGATGTTTGTTACTCTTTCACGCTCGAATGGCTGAACGGATTTGTCTGAAATTTGGAAGACAGATAGATTGTGACCTAGATTAACATATAGGCTATTTTTAATCCCGATCGCATACCGGGTTTCTGTGAAAACGCGGGCGAAGCCGCAGGTAGCAGCTAGTATGATATAATTCATTGAATCATCCAATAATTATCTCAAACAAAATACCTTTTCGTAAAGTTTTCTTTATTTAAATCAGTTGTATTATAGAGTTTCATCTCCCTTATAAAGCCCGGTGAAGTTGTAAAAACCGCGAGGTTGACAACACATTAGTCATTCCAAAAAAAAAAAAAAAAAAATCTCCCTTATCTCAGTTATTGACAAACCAATTATTATTGGTGTTTTTTATTAGGCTTTAGCTTTTGTGCAAAATTATGTATTTGCAAATTTTTGTAACAATTCACAGCATGTAAAAATTTGACAGTTTTTGAAGGTAGATGGCAGACAAGAATAGAGCCTGGTTGTAAAGACGTTAGTAGTAGATTGGCATTATTACAAACTGCACTAATGGATTAAAACAGAAGCCTAAATTATTGTGGATATTATTATATGAGGGTGATGAGATCCTCACAAGGTCGTAAATATTTAATACTAGAACCTCGATTGTCAGGGTATTGCAGATATCATACAGGTACAATTAACATCTCTTAGACTCGTGGACTTCTTCGATTATGCGGTTTAGTGGAATTTTTTTGTTCGTAATACTAAACAAATGGAATTTGCTTATCGAATTTCTTTTGCCAAAACAAAGGAAAAAGGCGTATTAATCACGGCAATCTTATACATAAAAGATATTGCCGGTGTTCCAACTTGAGTAACTATAATCGGACGATTCGCTAATTTCAGGGCCCGATATAACTCAAGCTTAATTTGGTGTAGTCTAGTCAACTATGTATTTAACGCGTGTTCGGTAACTGGATACTTGACCTGTTCTTAGGTTCCTAGGAAGCTGCCTCTTGTCCTAACATAATTAAGTTTTCATTCCTGCGCTGTCTCCTTCAGCAGACTTGCTCTTTTAATATGTTTTGGAAAATGTGTGATGAATCACTGTTTTCACGTAATATACAATATTAAGTATTAGAATTTGCACACCACAATGTGGCAAAGTATGTCAGTATGTTTAAATATGGTTTATTTTAGTTGTATAATATATCTTAATATATAACTACTTCTTAACAAATATATTCTGAAAGAATTAAATTTATGTAAAGGGGAATGCCAAAAAAACCCAGTTGCAGGCATAACAAATTATATCTCAAAAGTCAATTATAATTATTAATATAATAATAACCATATAAGATCGTGATCCATACTGGCAGACAATCGAAATTGCCTGTTTTATTGTTAATAAATCAAGTTTTATTCAGGTACTGGTTTAAAATATTTTTTTTTTTTATTTTAAGTAGGTATTTTTTTATTTACAAAAACATGATGTTACATGTATTCCTAAAATATAAATGCAGACCCAAACATTATGATTTATTTAATATTTTTCATAAACTGTTAACGTGTTACATGACTTCTCACAGCAAGGTAGGAACGCTATCAAGCAATACTACTATTCATATTTTTAAAGAAAGAAACACTTGTACTGTTTTACTTATCACTGATAATTTATTACTTTGTAATTAGTAGCCTACCTCTTTCGCTTATACAGCATCATCAGGGCTAAAACTTAAACTAATAAATACTTAATTTTAATTAAAAAACTTAAAATAATAAATTATAAGTGATAAGTAAAACAGTACAAGTGTTTCTTTCTTTAAAAATATGAATATTTGGAAGTTTTACGAAGCGCCGATGATGGAAAATATCAAATATACTACTATTAATGTTTGCACGGCCGAAGAACATTAGGAAGCTGTGCCCATGTTGCCTGTGTTTTATATTTTTTAGGTTGGGCTAGACATAAGGACACTTTTATGTTGGATTGTGTACTCTTTAATTGGTTTGATTTTGATTTTACATCTTTATATCCTTAATTTTGGCACTCGATACTCTTTGCCTACCCCCCATGGGACTTGGCATGCAGATAGGTAAGTAAGTACTTTTATATTCGATAGGCAAGCACTCGCGCTATTAAAAATATAATGCAGAAGGTGCTTTTTATCGACATATTTAATTAATACCATAGTATCTTTGTATCTATACTATTAAAATACAATAACAAAACAAGCAATTTCGATTGTCTGCCAGTAAGGATCACGATTTCGTAGGGTTATTATTATACTACTAATTATGACTGTTTTTTTGAGATCTACCTCATTATGCCTGTAACTGGGTTTTTTTGTATGGAACTGTGGCAGTTGGAGTTAGTGTAATAGTTATTAAACATACTCGTTCCTTAAGCTTACCTGTAGACTCTTAGCTAGACCGCAAATTTGTGGATATCTGAACAAAAGGGCCCTGATAGCTTTTCTGATAGATCTGATAGATTTTCCTGATAGATTTTCTTTTCTTTTTTAAATGTCCTCTTATTAAATCTGAGAAACTATGATTTCATGTATGCTTTAACTATATTTTGATAAACAGATACAAAAGGAACGCGTCATTTTTTTTATTTCAACCACCTCATTAGCGTACATACCTAATTCCACTGACCAATCATGAGACTCGTATTTTTTTTATTCCGGTGGGAACAGACATTTGCGTCATGAACATCGATATACAGTAGTACAATTTAAATTACGCGCTTCGGCTATATTCGTCAAGCTTCGGAAATCCGAATGTATTTTAAAGATGTCTATATAGAGATGTTATTACATAATTCATTGCTTAAATTTGGAATAGGTCAGCCAATTAAAAATAAAAGTAAAAAGTGTAAAAATAGTATCTTATAAAAAGAGTGCGTGTAGTCATGTACGCACGTAAGAAGTTATACTTCTTTGGCGTAACAATCCAAAAATACCAAATAAAAAGGTTCGCAACTAACTTTAGGCTGTTGTTTTTTTCTGTCGGTAGCAACTAACTTCAGACAGTCACATTTATTTGTCGGTATGCGCGCGCATCGTAAAATTCACTCTCATCATTTTTCTCAATCGCGCCAAAAGAAGTATAACTTCAAAATGTAAACGTATTTTTATTTTAGCACTTGCCCTGTGCTTGGGATAAATTTTCTATAAATTTTAAA
>NJDC01001196.1:833527-846924 GCA_002245475.1 Calephelis virginiensis
CGAAAGGTTACAGGTTCAAATCCTGTCTGGGGCGAAATTTTTTCTTTCTTTAAAATTTATTCAAAATGTAAAGCCAAAGCGCATAATTTAAATAGTAGTACTCTATGTATTTCTGGGTCTGAGAGATTTTCTTTGTAGTGATTTGGGTCTCCTGTGTTTAGTAGAACAACTGCTTTCCAGCCAGGTAACTCATAAGAGGCAAGCAAGGGTTAAACGTGTCGTTAATAACAAGACCATGGCTGGTAGTGAGTCATGCAGTAACTTTTTCGGGTATAGATCCACCGCCTTTCCTATTTCTGCCACCATACTGACAGTGTTATGTTCCAGTCCGCACTGTAAGGAAGCCAGTAGACATGCACAAATAGCATAGCACATCGGCCACAGCATCTGCAACATCTTTTACAGTGATCTCTTAACATCGGGAGAATTGTGTGCTTGTTCGTAATATTATCACATAGAAAAATATTTACTCTATTGTCTAAGTATTTCTATGTATAAGGATCGTTGACTACGCCTTTGACACGTGATGGATTAGATTAAATTCGTTTAATTTGCCCAGAGATGTTTATTTATTTAAAAAATAATTGTTTATTTACTTTAATTTTGTTTGAAGTTACAGTCTTTAGAGAACAGTATTAAGAAAAATTAACAATTTTGCCTTTTAAAAAACTGAATAAAATGTGTAGTTATTTGCTGTAAATATTATGAATAACCGGTGGAGAAGAAAAGTTCCCGAGTGGCCGCCCTGGATCGGAGGACGTAGTGTTGGACGACCTCCCACCCAGTGGACTGATGATCTGGTCAACGTCGCGGGGAGTCGATGGTTACTCGCAGCAACCGTGACTTGTGCGCTCTTTGGGGGAGGCCTATGTCCAGCAGTGGACGTTCTCCGGCTGAGGATGATGATGATATGAACTACATTACTCCGAAACAAATCGACAACACACTGTTGCTAATAATAAATTCTGCCTTATACCGATGTCACGATAATGTTTTATTTTCGTGTGTGTTCGAAAAATTATCTTCCAATATATCTCAAACGTCCTTCAGATCCCTTCATGAAAGTGCGAGGTTGAAACCTTGCCAAGAATTGTGTGTAACGAGTTTAAAAGCCCTAAACATGGGATCGATTTTTCCCATCAATACATATTATAAAACAACGTCCCCCGCCGCGTCTGTCTGTCTGTTCGCGATTT
Organism: Calephelis virginiensis; assembly: GCA_002245475.1. Classification (NCBI taxonomy): domain Eukaryota; kingdom Metazoa; phylum Arthropoda; class Insecta; order Lepidoptera; family Riodinidae; genus Calephelis; species Calephelis virginiensis. The sequence goes on from NJDC01001196.1 coordinate 834,724, forward strand.
ACTAGAAAAGTACTAAACGGATTTTCATTTGGTTTTGAACAATAGACAGAATAATTCTTGAGGAAGGTTTTAGTATATAGTAAGTTTATGTTTTGTACAAACCAACGATATTACAATGATATTAGTTCAATACGTCGACAAAGAATAAGCTGATCTGGAGCTTTCCTCCAAAACGCTGTCAAAACCTTTAGAGTTTTAACAAAACAATGTATGGTGGGATTTTGCCTTTTAGATAGATCTAAAAAAAAATAAGCGGTGATATATGTCTATCTTTAAGGAATAACCCACAATAACCGTTTTTTGCGTTTACTTAAAACAGTAAAATGAAGGGTTACTTTAGAACATATTTTTAACAGTACAGTATTAACCCTTAATCAAATAAATCTATTCATCGACCATACATTAGATACGTTATGCACGTAATTCAGATCCAAATTGCCTTTTACACTATCAGAAAAAAGTTAACAACTAATGAGTTATTAAAAAGTTAAAATCTCCGGGCGCAAAATTAATATCGTTGAAGCGTAGCAAAGACATGCGCGCTTACTGCATCCATCCATACTGACATCCTGACATCCAGACATACTCACAAACTTTCGCATTTATAATATTAGTAAGATTTTTATTCTTCAATAACCGAAGCAAAGCGAGGGCGGGCAGCTAGTTGCTTATAAATTAAAGTACAAGAAAATATTTAATAAAATCAAGAACATGTAAATATTATTTATAGGGCCTTTGAATAACACAGTATTTTTATCCAACAAGCTTATTAGACACGAGAATAGACTTACTAGCACCATGACCTTAAATAGGTGGAAATATGACGACTCCATCGCCGGTGGTGGTAGTATAGTAATGTAGACTAGGTATTCCGAAAGTGCAGTTAGTCTTAAGTATATGTTAAAATGTTTGAAGCAGTTCGCTCGGTTTGGTACCATTGCCTTACCTTTAGTTTTAAAAGAGAATATCGACAACTTAAAGCAGGAACTAATTTTGCGTTTTTAAAAGTTACCAGTATATAATGGGCTAATTAAAATGCTATTTCAGAGGGTACATTACTAAGAATTTCATGCATTAAACGACACCTCTTTACATTAACCCATTTGACCCAATATCTTAGAAATTATCGTAAAACTAAGACTCCCAGTGAAATTACAATTGATGCATAGCGAGGATACGCGATATGGAAACAATTTGGTAGCTAGAATCTGGGTACATACATTAATACATGTACGCAATTTGTTTTCTTTTTGTAATTTTTGATTTTGTTTTAAAATATTGTTTATACTTACTGTTTTTTTTCACCTAGCGAGATTTTGGGTTTATTTTAAGAATACGTTAATTTTTGCCAGCTAAACGAAGCTGGGCCGGGTCGCTAGTATTACATAAAAACGGAGGACACTATCTATGCAACCCACACTTGCTACACTCACGGGAATCTCTAAATTTGACGTCACTCGTCTCTGTTTACTTAATTCACATTTAAGTCTGAAACCCATTTCTTGATGACAAAATTATGTACTTGGCTTTATGTTCTTTCCTGTTGGCTGATGGATAATAATGGAGGTATACAGTTTGTTATATTTTATATCAAAATTAGGCATTTGTAAATAAATTCGTAAATAAACAAATGACAAAACTGACATTCAGGATAATCAAAGTAGATTAACAACGTCATTTTAGTATATAAGATATGACTAATACCTTTGTGTTTAGGATATTCACCTTAAGTTATCGCTGTCGCTGTTTATGACAAAAAAAAATAGTGTCGAGGACGTAATAACTTATATACCAAAAGTCCGTCAATACCTCGTAAAGTCACAGTAAAGCAACGATAGTTAGCGTTACAAATTCATACAAATTACACATCGAATCACAAAACAGTTAACCAATGATTACTCGACTCGGCCGAGCGATATATTATTCAAACATTGTCAGCGACAGCCAGTTCGAGCAAGGCTTCAATAATTCCATACAAAACAACCTATAATTGATTCTGTTTACTGCTTTGTATAACTGTAATTTGGTTACCATCTGGCATGGAAAGTTATTCGAGTGGGGAAATTGCTTTTCCGAACTTATTTACTTTTTGATAATATTTTTTCAATATTTAATTTTTTTTATTTACATTCATAATAATACGAGTATTATAAAATGGAAAATTTGTTTGCTTCACAATGGATTGATGTAATATGTGCAAAAACAGTTACGTATTTAAGCTACTTTTTATCCCAAAATCTGAACCGATTCTCACAGTAGGGTTAATGAATTTTATACAATGTGAAAATGCGGACAAGGTCTAGTCTACCCTTGTTTTATATAAAAAAGTATATTTACGTCAATGTTTCCGAAGTCGTAGCGAGAGGCACAACCAGGGCATCCACGACTAGCCGAAGACACTAAGTTCCACAATATTTACTATCACTAACCGTGCACATATCTAATCCTGAGCAACATTATTGATAGAAAATTAGAAAAAACGCTTTTTCTTTTACGTTTCCCGACCCAAAAATGGGACCCGGAGGTCAAACCCGGGACCTCATCACTTCTAGACCACAGCTTGAAACACAAATATATACTAAATATTTCCAAAGATGCCTCTTAAATAAACTACAAGAATGCTATATCCAACAGAATCTCATAAATCAACCAAGTAAAATTCGTCGAAATAAAACTGTCTACGAAACACAAGAGGAGCATTTCTCTAGAGCAATTTAAAAATTCCATTCAGAGATCCCCCATCATTCTGTACTCACGCCAACTTACAAGGGATGAAACAAAAGTGCCCACGTGGTTTTTGCGTCTACCCGCATTGGCCACGTGCGGGGGCGGACAGGGTTTCCCACCATTTTTCTTGCACGATTTCAAAGCTGGGACTCTGCCAGCTACATCACACCCACGTCTCAACCACGGTACTGCAAATTTATTATCTATGCTGGATATCTTAAAGGTTATAATAGCTTGTTATCATTTTTCGCTTCAGGATACGTATGATATATTTCAAAGTATTACTGACAGCAGTTTAAAAGAAAGTTTTCTGGGAAATTTCAAATGCAATGTACAACTGTTGATGATAGAACTTAAAAGATCCAGCAAAATGAAACGAGACGTCTGAACATAATTTCGAAACTATTTTCAGTTTTTTTTTTCAATAGCATTTAATTGGACTCTACAAGAAAGTCGTTGAAGAATGATATAGTTATAAAATAAAACATTGCAGTAAATAATCGGGTCTACCTAGTAGAATGCTATGTAGCAGCCTTCCCGTAATGGTACTACTGCCTTGCCTTACCTCTTCCTGTCGTTATAAGTTCGGTGCCTGATATTTTAGTGTTCCGTGTTAAGGAGCATGGTAGATTACAAGATTACACATCTACAGTTCTTTATTATCCCAATTACCTTGTTTATAGCATTAAAAAGTACATTTAAGTGACTTTCTCTATTTGAATATTGCACTCGTATTTTTACTTGTACTTTTAGTGGTAGTTGTCCAGTCCTGGATATAACTTTACGAGCTTTCAGGTTCGACTAATCACGTTGTGGGGCTTCATGTATTTTTGCTACTTATGGACCGGTACCCTGGTTGTGTTGTGCCTACATCTACCTAACTCTTCGGGGATCCGGGCGTGAAGGGCATTTTCAATATTCTAAGACAAAACATAACAGTAATGTAGCTAAGAACAATCTTGATGGTTTAAAGTCTCAATATAAATGAATAAATAATAGTATACTTTATTATTTCTTTTGCTTTTTAAATCAAGTAAAATGACACTCATTTAGTTTTTTATTTACAAAACAAAATTTAAAAAAGCACATTACCATAACTGAACGCAAACGTTGCAAAAGCACCTGGTTTCCTATATCTCAGTAAACTCTGTCTCCAGGCGCAGAATCCAGTTTTAATTCCCCAATAAACGTCGCATAAATCCAACGTCTAGTATACATCAGCCTCTGAGACGTGCCTGCCTCGCTGGCCACAGAGTAGACACCCATAAATCTCTTCTTAGACTGAGTGTTCTGCGTCGCATAACTAGTGGATTGTGTCACACCGAAAGGAACATTGAATAATAGTTTTCTATGACGCTTATAAGTAAAGTAAGTATTCTACGTCGAAATCTAAGTTTAAGTTTGACTTTGCTAACTTTTTATGAATTTAATAGTTACTAACCAATGGATATATTTTGTAGGTGTGTTATTAAAATTTATTAAAATACTAGCTGTACCGGTGAACTTCGTTCCACCCGTTCAGTTTGGATGGGAAAAATAGCATTGTTTTTAACATTTTCCCTGCAATCTTTCCTGTTTTTCTCTTCATAATAACCTTCTTTTGATAATAACTAGTACAACAAAAAAAAATAATCCAAATCGGCTCAGTTAATCGCTTATCGGAAATAATCGGAAGTTATGCGCTTACCAACACATTTACTTGTAGCAACTCATTTTTATATTATAGATTTAGACAAGCAAAAACTGGTTATGAAAACCCCATTTATATTAAAAAAAAACATTTAGACACAAGTGCTAGAATGATAATTATGAGTTTTTGTTTATGGTTAACTTGATTTAAAAATGATATTATGTCACAAATATTGCAGGATCTGTTAACAAGATGCCACCATTATCACTTAGCTTGGTTAAGCTACCAACTGGTGCAAGTAAAACAAACTTAATTGTGATTTGTTTGAAAGTAATATGAGACTAATATTTCATAAAAGGTAACCATGCCGTAAGCAAGGATCGTGTGAAAAGCGATTAGGTGTGGTAATTGCAAAAACATTTAAAATGTTAAGCCGGAAACTTAACATTCGAGCACGATCGCCTAATTTAATAAATCCAGGAAGGTTACCAGCTATATTAAATTAATAGGGACTCCACAGGTGTCTGTGGAGAATTGTAATAAATTCTATTACCGCTAACATGCACTAAGCAGGTATACATAATGTGTAACTACTAATCAAGAGTGAATTTTAACGAAACACGTCCTTGCTATTTTTTTATAATCCTTTATAACAATATTATTGTTATAAAATATTTTTAGCATATTAAGGCGTTAGTTAGTTTGGTATATTTTTTTGAATTGAGCTACGTGCAAAAAATTGCATGTATGTCGCAAATAGGCTTTCTAGGAAAAACGCATGTTTTTTTGCTTTCCTTAGTTACTTATTTAAACAGGATCTTGTGTACAGAAAAACAAACATTTTATACTCGTTATTTTATATACTTAACGATAATTTTAACATTTACTAACTGCTTTTTATGTCACGTTTTTAATGCAAAACATTTTATTTAATATTTTTTAGTACATGAAATTGTTAAAATTTACCTAAAAAATCTGGAATAAACACAATTTGTGTGTTCGAGTCTTATTTATGCTTTGTTATTTTTACTTTTTGCTAAAAAACCCAGAACAAAAAAATGAGATTTTTTGTTTTCGTTTCTGGAACAAAACTAACACTCAATAGGTAACTTTTCGTTTGTCTTTAATAACGTTGACACTCAAAAGTGTCACTAATCTATCTACCTATCTATACTGTATTCTGTACATTGAAGATATCAAAAAAATGGGTGAAATCCGGAATGAAGAGAAATTTTAGAATCAAACTATAAGTTGCGCTAATTAATTAACGCGTAGTCCTAATTTATTCATTCTTTTTATTTTGTGGTAATGTGAGTTGCAAACGTTGTGATATATTTTTTTCAAATCATAACGTTTGTAGTTTAGGAATTACACATATTAAACTATTAAAAATATGCAAACCATAAATTTACCAAACTATTTAATAACCAGGATGAGATTTACTCATTTAAAACGGGTTAGGATATCATGGATTTTAGATTTCCAGTAAGAAACATGTTACAGTTGTTTTAAAAAGCAATTTAGATACTTGCGAGTGCTATATGAAATTTCAAATTGTGCGCTTGTTTTAAGTTAATAGTTTTGGGGGATCAGAGAGATCTTTTATTGCGTCGCCTTAAAAAACAATGTGGTAATAAATAATTTAATATGTCGATGATAACCTAATCAGTGGTGCTTACGATTAACAGCAAAGCTGTTAATGAAACTTACAGTTAATGTTACATTACACAAGGGACATCAGTAAGGATACAAAACGGTGTAAATGTAGCAAAATGCATGTGTCCATGACATGAAGGGATGCTGTTCCGTTGACAACGGCCTATTCCGACATGACAAACGACTCAGATTCTCCGTAGACGAACATCTCAAGTGAATGTACCTCACGAAAAATCTTGCCTAATGGACAACAAATGTTTTTGGATATTACGTCTTTATGTATCCTAGAGGTTTGGGCTTTAGTACACTTGCAATATCTCGTGGTTTTACGAGTATATGTTTATTGAAATTAATATGAAATGATTATTTATTTGAATAAAATGTATTCTTGATTATTCACAAATTTGATAGATAACAGATTTACAGAAAGATATATTTGCATTTTTATCCTAAAACAGATATCTGATTCAGTTAGTATAAAGAATATAATAAAGCATGGTATCTTTATTCCCATATCCCCAAAAAGATGTGTAGACGCACAACCAGGGCACCCATGACTAGCCGATGACACTTAGTCCCACAACATGTATGCGATGTTTAGATTTGGATCATGGGCAACTTTGTTTTTATAGTAAAAAACACATGTTATTTTTATTTTGCCCTACTCGAGGATCAACCTGGGACGTCATAAAGTTAAGTCTAACACCAGACCCCTAAGCCATAGTGGCGATTAGATTAGGAATAGATATACTATTTATACATATACATTTAAAAGTTAAAGATTAAATACATATAGTTATACTAGCTTTATGTACACCAGCAATACCTATGGTTTTATCAAATAGTCTTAGGTCCTTAAAACAGCAAATAAATAGGTGGATCTCGTGATAATAAGGATCAACAAAGATGTTACTGATGCATTGCTACCCTATAACTGGGATCTTTGTCTAAATATACAAGTCTACCAAAATCTTAAATCAGTAAAATGAGTATCCACAGTAAAAAAAATTAAGAATTACAATACAATAAGTCAAGAATTTGAAGCAGCAAATACACATTCTATCAGTAAAAATTGTATCCACTTGAAACTTAACCCGCCCTAAAAACTATGGGTAGATCGAGTCCCCGAGAGACGAAGGAAAATCGCCGGAAGGCAGTAGAAGGCTGAATATAAAATAGGCATTTTTATAAAAGTACGTTTGAGATAGTAATATACACGGACAACTTTGAGTTTCTTTACGTTAGTTTTTGTTTAAAAGGGATTTCTCGGAGATGAAATATAAAAGATTCATAACATTATTACGTGAAAGCTTTTTATAGTGGCTATTTGTTTAATGAACTTTATTCAATATTTGACTTGTCTTGCTTCTTTTGTTAAGTGCGACATTACGTTTCCAAGAATCCTTTCACAAAATAACAATGATGTTGTGTAAGAACGGATTTGGTCATTATTTAAATATTTTTTACATAAAATCCTTCCTATTAATATTATAAATGCGAAACTTTGTATGTATGTATGTATGGATGTTTGTTGCTCTTTTACGACCGAATGGCTGAACGGATTTGTCTGAAATTTGGAACAAGAATAGATCTTGACTTGGATTAACATATATGCTACTTTTTATCTCATTCACACAATGGGTTCCTGTGAAAACGCGGGCGAAGCCGCAGGCAACAGCTAGTATTTGATATTTTCCATCGTCGGCGCTTGGTAAAACTTCCAAATATTCATATTTTTAAAGAAAGAAAAACTTGTATTGTTTTACGTATCACTTATAATTTATTACTTTGTAAATAGTCTACCGGTCTCGCTTATACAGCATCATCAATAAGCTGATGATGCTGTATAAGCGAAACCGGTAGGCTACCCGACGCTAGTTCTTCAGCTGATGGACGGATTTTGAAGTGGTTCCTTTTGTTTGAAAGCTGACGTGATCGAGGTGGCTTTTAGCTATAGTTTATGGAGATCTATCCAGGTGTTCAAGGTCATCAATTCATCTGCTTCTTTTTGGAAGCATCAGAATATACGTCAGGAGCATTAAGGGTATTTATTTCAATTTTAAACTTATGTGAGACTTTACAATTAAAATACTACTAAAACGCTGGTACAAGCTGGTCTGATGTTGGAGCTCTCCAAGATATGATAGATAGACCCTGGGATACCTACTGGTAAAATCATTGATTGTGGACTCATCGATTCGTTTTATCTAGATCTATTTATGTTTTCTGATGACGATGACTTAATGACAAGGACCTGATGAACTTAATGTGAGATGGCTGATTAATCATAGTTTTAAACTTACAGTATCGTGCATGTTTTGAATTTTTATAGTCCTTTTAAAGCACGTCATAGAAGAGAGGTGTTGTAAATTTGGCTTGATTGTGTGTCTATGTACGTTTGTCTGTGCATCGTAGCTCCCACACAATTGTTATGCGTAGTGTAAACCTCCGACGCAAAATGAGTGGTTTTATTAACCCTTGGCAGAAAACTTATGTACGTATGTCTGTGGCAGCAACTTTTGAACAATTTGATCGATTTTGATGCGGATATTTTTGTTTGAAAACTGACGTAATCGAAATGATTCTTGACTACGTTACATATGAGTTTTGTTAGGGGATCACTGAAATTTTTTAATTTACAAATGTTATATCGTTAGATATGTAAATAATAATGCAGTAACATAGACATATGAATTTACTAGCTAACCCGGCAAACGTTCTACACATAAATGGTGTTATGAAATGTACCTAACGAACAATTTTTATCTCTACCAAATATATTATGTAAAGAATTAATTTGAATTAGTCAATCCATTTCGATTTGGCACGCTTATAGTTTATGTGTAGGAGAAGTGCAGAACGCTAATATTTTTCAATAATAGTGCTTATAAAGTACATTAAATCAATAAATAAAACATTACCCACACTACCATGCATTTGACACACACAAGCAAATATATTGATGATAACGATAAAAGATCACAGATGGCGCACTAAAAAGTTTAGAAACAAAGTAGTTGGTCTCGAGAAAAGAAAATGGCGCTCTTATCAACAAGATATTAAAATTTATTATGGACCGACGGGCGACCACTAGTTATTAAAAATAATTAAAGTAAAAATCTATGCTGTTGCTTCATTAACTAAGTTCATATCAGGTGACCGTGCAAAAATAAAGTGTTTCGCAGTAATATTAACTATTTATTAATAACGAACTATGATGCCACCAACAATCCCCTAAGGAAACGCTGCCATCATTAGCAAACTCATCAAATTCTCAATCAGCCCGTGTTTAATTTCAATCAAACGCATGGCTACACGCGTAATTGGCTGCACTGTCACTAGGTATCTAATACATGCGGACAGAGCTTGGCGCATGTTTATGTATGATAATAGCGGTATCCCCTTTTGAATATAAATTGCTCTCACCCAGGCGAGAGACGTTGAATATATTAAAAATCTGCTGAGTTTCATTCAGCAAACTATCCGTGACTATCGTGATGGCGCTTATAGACTCGGCCAAGTCTTTTGTTTGGTTTCTGCTTACTGATATATTTATTTTAAATAATATTTACCGTGATTAAAGTATCGGCGTAATTATTTCTGTAAGAATACTGTGCTGTTTCACTTATTAAATTTTGTTATTGAAATCTTACAAAAGAAACCAACTGGCTTCACTTTTACAGAATATTCAAGAATAGGTCATTACATAAAAAGTATCTTCGTATGTATCTTATTAAGTGCTAGTAAGAAGTAGGCAGTCAGACGGATACAACCAAGGTACCTAAAATTAGCCAAAGATAAAACAAAAGTTCTGCTACTAAAAAAATAAATTCGGCTAATTATTAGTAGGAAAACTGATTGGCAACTTTTGTGAAACGTTCAAATCCTAAAAAAAATTTACTTCAACAATACCTACCTGTAATGTAGGTACGAATAATTTCGAACGCGTCTGCTTTCAAATTAAAAAAAAGCGCATCGAAGTCGGTTCATCTGTTTAAAGTTTGTGATTCCACAGACACATACACGCCAAACTATAACATCCTTCTTTTTCCTTTCATAATTTTTAAAACTATATGTGGAAATCAAAGGATATAGCTATCCGTGTTAACGGGTGAAAAACGAATTAAAGATTTCGTCATGGCACTTGAATTCTTAGTAGTTCAAATGGTAAGAGCATTCGTTGGCTTGAGACGAAAGGTTACAGGTTCAAATCTTGTCTCAGGCGAAATTTCTTTAAAATTTATAGAAATCAAAGTAAATAGCTAATTTCTGTGTACGTAGATAGATTACTTGTTGAAATCGAAGTTGTTTCTTGCAGCTTAGTAAAGCGAAATAGCGCTTGAATTATGTAGCTAATTACCAAAAACACGGTAATCTAAATAATATATAGATATCTTGATTTATGTTTGCTACTTACAAAGTCGGATTCAAGTAAACCCTACATAATATGAATATACTCTTTAGCTATCTCCAAGGCTACCTGGATTTTTATCACGGTCTTATCAATATGGCCGCCGCCATAACAATAGATCTCATAATTTATATGGCCCAATTTAGATGATAAACCGGTAAACTTTAACAAGGGGTTGTGAGCCAAAGGCTTGGGTTCACAACTATTTATGTGGTATCCAAACGCTATCTGAATTTTTTGTTAAAAACATGAATTGTCTTTTTCTCTGTAAGTGGCAACACCGTTGCCACTCCGAGTTGATACCTATAAATATAAGTGATCCATATCAGAGGCGGCCATTACGTGTCGGATCGTGGAGCAGGAAGGGCCTTACAGATCAAATACTATATAGGACTAAGGGCATAATATTTGTGTTATGTGTAAGCCAGTGTCTAATTAAGTTGTCTAGTAAAGTAAAATGTTGAGTTGTGATAATGTGAGTTAAATATATGTTTTAGATCATAAATATGTGTCATTTTCTGAGTCTTTAACATTTTTTACCTTTGTGAAACTTTTCTGATTTCGTATTCTAAATCCTCGGGTCAGGCAACAAACAGAAAATGTGTTTTTCACTTTTCTAATAAAAACAACGTTACCCAGGATAAGATATATACCCGTCTGACGATAGGTTTGCCACCTATCACATATCTATCACACCTATCTTCAGCTAGTCGTGGCGCTCTAATTGTACCTACTTATGTCTATTTCTAGCGGGATGTGGGTGTGAAGATATTTGATACGTATAAGGCTACATACAATTGAAGTGCAATTAATTTTATAACAAGGCGATAGATTGCTCTGTAGCAGCTCGCCCACATAACATGTTTTCGCCATTTTTGTGATCAGTGCAGGATATGTTAACCAGCAAATTTCACGTGGCCTAAGATCCCGCCCATATGATAGTAACAACGGTTTTTTGTTTAATATCTAGCATCAGAATACTACCTGCTTAACCATGCTGTACTAAGCTACCTGCTTGATCGTTAATTTAAATAAGTGTATTAAAAAACAGTGAAACTGCAATAATCGAATCAAAGTATTTTATTTGGTTCCTCATTACGATATGGTAATTATTTTTTCGAAAGATAGCAAATAGGTTCGAAATGGTCCCACATAAATTTTACAAATATCCTACTAGTCGTTTTTGGGTTAAGTGTAATCATCACAAATTTATAGGTGAAAAATTAGGCATTATTAGGTATAACTTAAACGATTAGTCGGATTGTGATAAAATTTATATGGGAGTATCTCGGAATTATGACCTATATTTCTGAAAAGAAACATCGAAATCGGTCAGCTATCGACGGAGTAACCGCGTGACAAACGTGTTAAGAAGACAAACATTGAAATTGAAATATACAATTAATACATGTTAAGAAAACTCTTCCTTTCTTTGCAGCCGATTAAAAATAAAATCGTTTTATTTTCAATCGAACCAAAAATTTTATACCGAATTATTTCGGCATCATTTCCCTGTCTGTTTAAATTTGATGCCAGTAGTTTCGAAATATGATACACAACCAAAAACAACATGCTCTAGTTAATTCTATAGATTTATTACGTCGCTACTGGAATCTAGTTCCATCTATCGACGTATAAACAATTATCTAACTCGTGAATAATAAAAATTTCATTCCCAACTGGCATGGCGACTGGATCTAACAGTGACAAATGATATGGGCACTGGTAGTGACGCGAGCACGACGAAATGACGAATGTGCACCGCTAATTAAATACA